>JAOWBW010000085.1:2850435-3113637 GCA_026119855.1 Campanula takesimana
AATAAATATATAGAGATGTGACCTCTGAGAAATTAATTCCATTTGATAGTACTCGAAAATATCTTTCCAACGATAGTTGGTACGTCCAAATCGGAGTTCGTATGAAGAAGTTATGGCCTCCGGAAGTTTGCGCCTAAAAGGTACAAGTCATCAAAGCAATGGTACAACAGCATATCTAAACCCCAGAAAATTCCAGCAATTACCACATACACAGGGACCTTTGGGGAATTATAAAAAATATGTTTGACTTTTTAGTAATTTCCAAATTTTCAAGGGCTTTTCTGGAATTTTTGGAGGGTTTTTCTGGAAACTAAAAAATCCCAGGG
Organism: Campanula takesimana; assembly: GCA_026119855.1. Taxonomy (NCBI): domain Eukaryota; kingdom Viridiplantae; phylum Streptophyta; class Magnoliopsida; order Asterales; family Campanulaceae; genus Campanula; species Campanula takesimana. The sequence goes on from JAOWBW010000085.1 coordinate 2,850,762, forward strand.
GCTCCTGGGAATTCCGGCCAGCAACTTTATTTATCATTTTTCAACAAGGAATCCTAGGGTTTTTCCTATTTTTACACCTCGTTAACCCTAGTACAAATATAATACTCCATCCACACTATTTTATACATATTTTATTCAAGGATTCAAGATTTGTATCAAAATTTTCATCAATTTATTTCAGGTTTTGATGTTTTCTTTTTCTTTGTTATGAATATGAGTAGCTAAATTTCTTAGATTCATGGATTGGTAGTAGCAAATACTAGATCTTTATGCTATAGATTTAATTCTTTCATTCAATATTAATTCTTGTTCATCAAAATATCCTCCATGATAAATTCTTTAGTTTCAATTATATGTTAAGATATAAATTGACGTTAGAATTATTGGGTATATATTACTACACTAGCGTGGGTGATTATAGGTTGACCATTGTTTTAATGAGTAAATTCAATTGAGAACCTAGCGGAAGTCAAAATGATTTAGGTTCATGTGTTTTTGAGTGCTTCATGAATTTTTTGCATGTTGTATAGATCTAGCGGAAAGTATAATATAAAAAAAATAAAAGGATTGCAATCCGGCAACCGAACCGTCCAAATTCTTACTATTGTGAACGAACCCAAGAATGAGATTGATCTTATTATTATGAGCATAGCATAAAGGGAAGGTATTTGTGAATCCAATCCGCAAATCCCTTGTCATCCTTGATAAATTCTTCTTTTTAATTGTTTTCTTAATACTCCCCCCGTCCCAAAATGATCTTCACACTTTTCGACGTTACTATGAAGGAATTTTGAGCAATGATTTTAGATTGATTTAATTATCCTAATGAAAATCTAAAACTTGTTATTGACACCACTCAAACAATACTATCTATAACAAGTTTTAGATTTTCATTAGGATAATCAAATCAATCTAAAATCATAGCTCAAGTTCTTCGTAGTAACGTTGAAAAAAGCGTGAAGATCATTTTGGGACGGATGGAGTATTAGTTTAAATTCTTGCATTAGTAGTTTAGTTAAATATTCTCAAACAAAAAATCCTGGTTACTTTTACATTAATTAAATATACTTGTTTTCACTCAAGTCTTTGTGGTTCGACCCTTACATTTGTACATTGCTACTTCGGTGACTTGTACACTTGCAAGGTTTTTATTACTGAGGATTTTCTACATCATCTGCCTTTTTACAATCTTTTAGGGTTATCAGTCTTTACATTTATAGTCATTTATATGTTCAATCTTCACCAAGTGCACTTTCAAATGCACTCTTGTAATAGCTTAACGATATTTATTTATATAAAAAGAAACTCAATCTTTATACGAGTATATAAGAAAGAGTGTATATAAAATTGATTATACACCATTAAAGTGTTTAATTATTACTGAATCATTTAACATTGCTGGGTGATAATTGTGATTATTAGAGTACTTATATAATATTATTTCAAAAAAGTCCTGAATTTTAATCTACTGTAGATGGTAATTTCCGCGCCCCCCTCCCCCCCTATTTTCTCATGTTCAGACGTATCATATTCTATTCTCAGATGATTAATGTTTTTGTAACTTTTGTACGAGGTACTAGTACTATGAATTAAAGTTAGTAATACTTAGGTGGTGTATATACACCAAGTGTAAATGTATCATCTTCCTATGAATTAAAGTTAGTAATGATTAATGTATTTTAGTTTTGGGATCAAAAAACAAGACAATGGTACTGGTGTTGAATAAAATGATTGAACTTTTACCTTGGGTGTAAAATAGGCTGGAATATGTGTTCCTAACAAGGCAAACTTGTGTGATGGAGTGGAACCACTTTGACAGACCAGCTGATAACAAGATTTATTTATCCCTTTAGATGTGAGAAGTGTGACCACCTTTGCATGAGTAGGTAGGTCTAACATGAGTTTCGGATAGGGAATTTTCGCAGTATTGACTTGGATGCCAGTAATTTCAATCGGCCGTCAAAAAGTCGGATAAAAGCTTTGTATACTGAGTAAACGACCAAAATGACCTGCGTATTGTATGACTACAACCAGTGGCGGGTCTGCACCAAATAGTTGGTGTTGCCTATTCTTTCTTTCAAAAAAAAAAAAAAAAAAAAAGGACGCGAAAGGGGGAGTATTTCCGTCCATTCCGGCAAGGGAGAGAGTAAGAAATACCATTAGCATCCTCCGCCTCTTAATCGTATTGTACGTTGGGATTTAATTGAAGCATTAGTAGGTTGTGGTCCTTGTGTTTTTTGAAGAAACTACCTCGGCTCCTCTTAAGCAATTGGAACACTAGGGCTTGCTTTATTTCTCGGAGTCACCGTAATGAACCGATCGAACAACCTATTAGCAATGTTATCAAATGAGAAGATTAACAATAAAGAATTTGGGACTGAAATAAGAACAAAATTAGGAAGGAAGTGAAATCAATTTTAGATTTTAGGGTTTACCTTTGATTGGACAATCTCTTCTTGTTTTCTTGAGGGGCTACGGAGGGGGAGTATTTCCGTCCATTCCGGCGATGGTGGCGGGGCTGTGGGTGGCGGTGGACTGGAGACTGAGCGACGCCGACGCGAGAGATCGCAGAGAGAGGAGAGAGACGCAGAATTTGTTTTTTTTTTTACCTTCTGCGTAATGCCCATGCTATCTAATCTGTTCTTTTTCTTTATATTAATCTTAACACTCGAAACGACGCCGTTTTGCAAAAAAAAAAAAAAAAAACACTCAAAACGACGTCGTTTTGCAATTTTTTTTATTTTACCATTGCCCGGGCAATGGTAGGTACAATAGTAAATCCGCCCCTGACTACAACCAATTTGACCGGCGTACTATCTAAACTACCAAATCAACCTGTTTACTATGCATAAATCAACCGAATCAACCCAAATAGTTAGTATACATTAATGGATGTTAACGGATGTTAAAAACTTAACGATTTTACAACTAAATTTTTTAAAATTGACCCTAATACACATTAAAATAAACCAAAATTATTTATCCTACATTTAATATATTTGGAGAAAAAAAAAGAAAAAGAAAAACATCAACCATCAACAACCACCACTTCCCACCATCTCCGGCCACCATCCCGCCATCACATCTTATTAATTGAACCAACTATTTTAAGGGATATAAGTGTAAATCCAAATCAAAGAGGCCCACATTCTTCATCCCTTTTAGCACTCTGGTCTGATTGTTAAACCCACAACACAAAGCCACAAAGTCAAATCCCTCCGTCAATTTCTGGTGCAATAGCGACACAGTTGTTGCTGCGCCACCCAACATTAATTTTTTCTCTCTCCTAAAAATAGGCATGTAATGCTCCATTAATCTCCAATGTCGACTCCCAATCGTCTGTTTATTTCTCTATTCGTTGTTGATTTATGCAAAACCCCCAATAAAAACTCATCTCTCTTCCATTTCGGGAACCCAGATCTTGGTCTTGAGAGCTTTCCATATTGATTTAATGGGGAACAATGAAAAAGAGGGAGAGATATTAGCTTCAGAGGAGAAATTGCTTGAGAATTTGAAAGTTCAACATTTGCAGAAGAGGATGGCAGTAGACGGAGGCATGGGATCTTTGATTTGAGAAGGGTTAATTACAATTTAGGGCCTGAAATGTAAGGGGTGTCTTCGGCGGAGGGCCTGATTTTTTTTCCCCCGCCACATTAGGGTCTAATATGTGTTTTTCTAGCTAATTAAAGGCTTTTGACGGAATTCGTTAGAATCTCGTTAAGTGGCCATGTGCACGACACGTGATTAACAGATCAGTTAGTTTGAACTGTTATTTGCTATTAAGAGGTTTAAATGTTATTTTTTTTAAAAGTAAAGAGGAGAGTGGAAATATTTTTTATTTCATCTCCCGAATCCTCACAAAAGGCGTAACTCATTCTCTCCCGTTTCTCTCTCCGACATACATCCATTCCCTTCCGACCTTTTCTTAGCCATGGCTCTCACAAACTCTCTCACCTCAGCCCAGCCGTCCACCCCTCGCTCCCCCACCATTTTTCCGGCCTTAATCTAGCCGGATTTTGTATTCTGCGCCTCTCTCTAATGGAGGCATTCCGTTTGTTATCATCTTCCAAACCCAATTCTCGCCCAAGAGCGAGTGATTTCGCAAACTCTAAGGCAGATTCTTCTATTTCGCCTGTTGGGTGAAATTTTGTTTTCAATTTTGTTGAAGGGTCTGAATTTGTGTGTGTGTGTGCACGCTTTGTGTGGTTGATTTTTAGTTGGATATATAGTTGTTGATGATGGTGGTGGGTTTGTCTAGATGGTGGCATGTGGTGAAAAAGTTAGAAGATGGGGTTGGACCGGAGTTGTTGAAGAAGGTGGTGGTGGTGGTAGGGTTACTGGAGTTGTGGAAGAAGGCGGGGTGGGGGGGGGGGTGGGGGGGGTGAAATTGTTGAAGAAGATGGGGTTGGGGGGGGGGGGTGTTGTGGTTGTTATAAATATTTGTGCAATGTTATTGATTTGTGCATCATGATGTTGTACATTTTATTGATGTACAATATTTTTTGTTAATGTTTCAAAAAACTTAAGAAAAGCTAACCTAATTAAGTTTTATATTATTATTAAATAAAAAAAGGTTAATTGATATTTAGGACATAAAAATATTTTTGCAAAAGATCAAATTTAAATTATTTTTTTGTACAAAAAATTAATTTAAATTTTCTTAAAATTTAAATATGTTAAATTATGCATTAAAATATTACAAAAATATTTATTATTTATTTAAAATAATTATTTATTATTTTGGCATTTTAAATAATTATATAGTTCTTAAAGAAAAAAAATCAAAAAAATTATTTAATCTTGGAAATATATTTGATTTTTCTAACCCTTTGAATTTAAGAATTTGCTTTAAACCCTTAACTGATCTGTTAATCACGTGCTGTGCACATGGTCACTTAACGAGATTTTCTAAAGAATTCCGTCAAAAATCCCTTAATTGGCTAGAAAAACACATTAGACCCTGATGTGGAGAAAAAAAAACATCAGGCCCTCCGCCGAAGACCTCCTACATTTCAGGCCCTAAATGGCAATTAACCCATTTGAGAATTGTATCCCCATTATATATACATATATGTATACGTGTAGATATTTTAGTAAAATTAATAAAAAAAATATAAAACTGAACTAATTAGAGTATATAAATTCAATTAATAGCCGGAGATGGTGGGAGGTGATAGGGTTAGCATTGTAGGTATACCGACTATTTTTTCCTTGTACCGGTACCAACCAAGATGAAGTTGGTACACGAAAATGAGTACCAGTACCCAACCGTCAAACTCGGTATACCGACTTCTTCGTACGGTTGGTACTACACCTCTACCAAAGAAATTTTTTGTGAGAGTTGTTCCAAAACACAGAAGGAAAAGTGGAAGACAAATTACTATACTACTAAGTTTATATCAAGATAATCCAACAACTTCACTACATTAACTTAATAAGTTACATAAAAGACGTTTCATTAAGTTATAGAAAAGTACAAAACATAAATATAGACTGTTTTTCCTATATACATTTCAGTACAGTTTTCCTTCTAATCCAAAGTAAGTTGCCTGGCGAACATATATACAGAACATAACTTCCTCAACATCGAATTCCTAAAATTCCTCCCTCATTACAATTCCACCAATCACATAAAATCAACAAATATACTTTTAGGGGTTAAGATTAGATTAGATTTTTAGAGATTTTAGTAATATTTTATATATTTTCTATTAAATATATAATAAAAATTATTTTTATAAAAAATATACTCGGTACTCGGTACACCAACCAAACTCATATTTGTGTACCGCGTACCAACCAAAAATGCATACTCGGTACGGTAGTACCGCGTCAAACTTTCGGTATACCGAAGTTCGGTATACCAAACCCTTTGGTTCAGTTGGTACTCGGTTGGTTGTTTAGTTTGGTACAAATGACCAGCCCTAGGAGGTGATGGTGGTTGGTGGTTGATATTTTTCTTTTCCTTTTTTTCTCCAAATATTTTAGATAAAGGAGGAGAGTGGGGTAAATATTTTTGATTTATTTTAGTGTGTATTGAGGTCAATTTAAAAAAATTTAATTGTAATATCCGTTATGTTTTTAACATTCGTTAATATCCATTAATGTATACTAACGATTTGGGTTGATTTGGTTGATTATGCATAGCACGCATATTGATTTGATAGTTTAGATAGTACGCGGGTGAAATTGGTTGTATTCATATAATACGCGGATCATTTTGGTCATTTACTCTTTGTATATTTTGATCAAATGAATAATTTATGGTCGAGTTTTTTGCAAAAGTGACATGCGTACTTTGTGCAATATATCATTTTGACTTGCGTACTTTGGAAACATCAAATGTGGGTTGCGTACTTAATGTTTTGAAAATTTTGATACCACTTTTTTAACACCCGTTAAAAACATAACGGGACATTCTATATAAGGGGTAAAAATGTAAGAAGTAAAATTTTGTAACAAGTTCGTTATCGCAGGTTGATTGAACTTGGTACAGCTCATGGAGCCGGTGTTGAAGCCATCATGTGAAATCAACATATGCAGAAACGGTGATATTGTAGTTAGATATTACGGTCCTGACATTTAATCTGCATCATAGGAATGCTCTCTTCTATTTTTCAGAAATGGAGTACAATTAAGTTTTTTCAATTGAAATGTTGTAGAATGATTAACATGGGTCTTAAGCTTTTGAAGCAATGGCAATGGAGTTGTACGATTGTGTTGAGAGCTCTAACTACATATGTTTCTGAACAAGCAGCAACAAATCCCTCCCCGACACATAGAATGACCGTCTTCCTTCTCCAAACCACCACCCGCCACCGCCAAAACCGCCGCCGCCTTCCTTGAAACATCCCACACCAACGCACCGACCAACATCAAAACAATCGCCGCCGTCGATAAAATCAACACCACCGTAGCTCAGCCCGTCAAAATCCCGTACGCTTTAATCACCGCAATCGCCGCCAACTAGTGAGTCGTCAAATTGCTAACCATCATCTTCAAAATTGAACTGTGTATTAATGGAAGATGGTGAATTGGGGATTAAATATCGGGAATTGGGTTTTTGGGTAGGGGATTGTGCTTATCTACAATGGGGACTTTTTTTTTTTTGTTTCGAGAAAGAGGATAACGGATGTTCAAAAATTATGGAGAATGAGAAATTTGGGGAAGAAGATGAAGTTGGCTGGAAATTAGAGGTGAATGGCCGGAAAATATGGAGGTGGCCGGAATTTATGGAGATTGCCGGAAGTTATGGAAGTGACTGGAAATTTAAGAGAGGGATTTGGATGGTATTTTTCATTTTAGCACTTCAAGTTTTATTCTTTACACTTTACCCCTTATATGGAATGTCCCGTTATGTTTTTAAAGGGTGTTAAAAAAGTGGTATCAAAAACTTCAAAACATTAAGTACGCAACTCACATTTGATGTTTCCAAAGTACACGAGTCAAATTGATATATTGCACAAAGTACGCATGTCACTTTTGAAAAAAACTCATTTCCGTTTCACGTCACTTGAGACTTATTTCCTTTTTCGTCCGTTTCATGTGACTTGAGACTACTTAAAATGATAAAGAATCTTTACTATTCCTCCCACTCATTCTCTCTCTTACTTTACTTTTACATTCACAACACCAATCAACTTACTATTCTTCTCACTCATTCTCTCTCATATTTAATTTTTCATACTCACAAACACCTCCTCCAACTATTTCTCTCTCTTACTTTTCCTTAATTTGTGTGCCAAAATTTTTTGTCTGAAGTGATATGAAACGGAGAGAGTACGGAGTATATATTAATTCCTAGTACCATAAATGCTACAATTTGGCCTATCAATAACAATAAGCTAACACAAATCTCCTTAACGAGATTCAAACTCGTGACCTCCGCATGAGAAGCTAATGTCAGATACCGCTTACGCTATAGCTCTTTGTTACTATACAGTCCAATACTACAATTATCAAATCTATATTTTCCTCATTACCATTGTGGAACATAGTTTTTCCTTCATAGGCATATTGGCAGGCTACAAAGATTTTTGAAATAATAAGTCAAAAACTCATCATGTCCTTTGACTGGGTTGGGTTGGGTTGGGTTGGGTTGGGTTGGGCTAGAATAGTGAACAGCCCTTCTGCCAAATATCAAAGACTTGTATTAGCAATGCCAAATATCAAAGACTTGTATTAGCAAACACATGACCCTATCCTTCATCAGTTAGTAGTTTCGCAACAAAAGATTTGAACAAAATTTTGGGCCTGGTTTATAAATTAAGGTCCATTCATTTGTTTGATCTGCTATGATAAATTTCATCTTCTTCTCATTCATATATTTTATTTTATTTTGGTACAAATTCTCATTCATATTTGTGGCTCCTAGTTTTTATTTTCATCGAGGGGTTCCACCCATAGATCTGAAGATGTTGAACAAATGCTGAAAACCAGATACTCCATCCGTCCCATTTTAAAAGTCAAAAAATGGGTGGGTTCAAGAATTAAGGAAAATGTGATGTGTTGTGAGTGTTGATAGTTGGGTATGAGAGAGAAAGTGGGGTAGAGAATAGTTAGTGGATAATTGTTGTGAGTATAATATGTAGGATCCACTTTCCATTTTAGGATATTGACTCTTAAAATGGGACGCCCTTTTAAGAAATTTTTGACTCTTAAAATGGGACGGAGGGAGTAAGTAAATGTAAAAATTCTACTATCATACTCCCTCTATCCTAGCAGTGAGACTAATTTTCTTTTCAGTCCGTCTCACCACAAGTGAGACTGCCTAAAATGGAAATATATTAATATATTTATTTAGGATTAAATAATAATTTGGTCCCTAAACTTGGCAGTTTTTATTAGTTTGGTCATTCGTGAATAAATTTTATTAATTTGGTCCCTTATGATGGGTTTTTTTGCCACTTTGCCCATTTTTTCTGTGAGATTTTTCAAAATGCCGAATATATCCCTGAAAGTAATGATAGTTTGGTCCCTAAACTTGGCGCTTATATTAATTTGGTCCCCCATGATGGATTTATATCTTATTTTGCCTCTTTTATTTATTTTTACTATTAAATTATATTTAAAAAAAAATTATAATGCGCTAAAAATAATTAATTTCAAAAAAGTCTCAAAAATTTTCTCCTCTATTTTTTTCGAGTTATTCAACCTTAAAATTAACTCTTACTCAAAATAATTAGAGGATAAAAATATTTGAGACTTTTTTGAAAATTAATTAATTATTTTTAGCGCATTAAAACAGTTTTTAAATATAATTTAATAGTAGAAAGTTAGTAAAAATAAATAAAAGAGACAAACTAAGATATAAATTCATCATAGAGGACCAAATTAATATAAGTGCCAAGTTTAGGGACCAAACTATCATTAGTTTCAGAGGTATATTCGGCATTTTGAAAAATCTCATAGAAGGAAGGGGCAAACTAGCAAAAAAAGCCATCATAAGGGACCAAACTAATAAAATTTATTCATGAAGGACCATACTAATAAAAAGTGCCAAGTTTAGGGACCAAATTATTATTTAATCCATTTATATTCAACCAACCTCACCATTTAACCCCACTCATTCTCTATCTTCATTTTCCACAACTCAATTTATTCAACCAACAATTCTATTTACCCCACGCATTCACTCTCTTCCTTTCTACCACACATATACTACTTTTTCCTTAATTATTGTACCCCTACTGTAGATACCCCGGGAAGGGCCCACCGCTTGGCTAGAGCGGCGGAAGGGATTTCCTAGGATGTCTATTTGTGTTTTAGAGTCGCCACCTATGTTTTAGAGGAAATTAAGAAAAACCTAATGTGTAGCCTAAGTTTGATTTACGAAAACAGAGATTCTTGTTTATGAGGTTCGGGGGTTAGGTTACGAGATGGGAAGTACTTAAACACCCATCTCGCCCAACTAATGTTGGTCTTGCTTGTTCAAAGTCTACATGAATAAAATGATGTTCTTCCTATTTTTTGATTGTAATAAAAGGGGTTTTAAAATGTGGGAAGATAACTCCTTGACTAGCATCAATGAAGTGAAGTAGTCTCCGGTGTCATGTCAGAAAATATTTGGGTGATTGCACTTTGATTAAAGTAAAAGAAAGAGAGAGGAGAAGAAGTAGAAAAGGGGAGAAAAGAGTAGTCTTTTACCTATACTTCAAAGACTCCTTCGAGAGGTTTTTAGGAAAATGTCTTGTAAGTATTTGTGTATAGTTTTTGCTTAGTGATTAAAATCTTCCTCCTATTCAATGGTGAATTAGAGGTGTTTATATAGGTGAAGAATGTGAGTTTTTGGTGCCAAAACCAAGTCAACAACATCAGTTTCCCGAGCAAATCCTGTTAAAAGAAGCAAGGGAGGGATTCTTGGACATAAATCTGTAACTGACGCCCAGGTGCGCGCGCCTCCTGCCTTGGTGGCGGGATGCGCGCGCCTCTGGCCCCAAAGGATGGAAGCGCGCGACTTGGAGATGGCAAAAATGACAGAATGGACAAGAAAGTCAGCATTGTTATTCAGTTTGGTCCCTGGATTTAACGAAGTCAGTCAGGAACTTAACGGAAGTAACAGAAACTAACGAGAAACACTTAAATAGGGAGAAACACAAAAATCAAATGTGCAACCGGGGTGAGCGGTCCAAGGCGGGGTGTCTACAGAGCCCCTCGGCGACGTGGATTGCAAAGCAAAACGCGTCGACGAAAGAACAAAAACATCCACCGAGGACATCACCAAAAAAAAGCAAAGACTCGATGAAAACAAGAATCTTGAAATTACAAGAGATAGAGGTGCGCTCCCTGTGTGAGCGACTTTTGCTGATAGAAGGGGTGCGGTGATAGAAATCAGCCCACCATGGCCAATGTTTAGAGTCCGTATAGGGGACTAGCGAGATCCGAGAATCCGTCTGCTGATTTAGAGTCCGTATAGGGGACTAGCGAGATCCGAGAATCCGTCTGCCGATTTAGAGTTCGTATAGGGGACTAGCGAGATCCGAGAATCCATCTGCTGGTTTAGAGTCCGTATAGGGGACTAGCGAGATTCAAGAATCCGTTTGCTGATTTAGAGTCCGTATAGGGGACTTGAAATGAATGTGGATTTGTTGGATAGACTTTGCTGATAAAGAGGTGGTGATTCCGGTGGTTCACCGCGGACCAAATTGCTGTTTTGAAGCTGTATGCTGCTTGGAGTTGTAGTTGACTTTTGTGGGGTGCGGGCACAGTTGACTGCGGACCGAAAGAATGCTTTCCCTTTAGCGAGGAAAATGTCGAGATTGACCTTGACTTTTGTAAGAAAGACACACCCTACTTTAAGTCTAGTGTAAGTTTCTATCTAATTTTGATTCTGACATGCCTTAGGGGCGGACCAAATTAATGTGTACCCATCTGTGTCTCCGAGGGCGGAGCTGTCGTGACTTTAACGAAGAATGTAGATCCTGCTAATTCTGGGAGTGCCCGGACTTTGTTCCTGCCTGATTTCTTCTTTTGACAAGGGCCAGCTGAGGCACTTCTGAAGTGGGAGGCGGGCGCCTCAAATGGTGGCTTCGGGGGACGTGCGCGCTTCCCAAGTGTGTGTCGGGAGGCGTGCGCTTCTGGGGAGCGAATTTCGGGGCTTGACATTTGCTTGCCAAAAGATCCCCAACAACTATAATATCAGCCTCTGTTTGAACACCTTCTTCCAACAGCTCTTTTCTACCATTATTGAACATCTCTTCTTTGCTCAATTTAGCATATAATCCACTTTTGCCATGTCCTCCAATTCTTTCACCCTTGATACCAAGGTTATTGGTGAATATGAGAAGGATTTGTCCACTTTTGTATACTCTTTCAAGACCCACCCCAAGAAGGCTTTTGTCAAAGACTTTGGATTCCGCATTCTCTTCACGTTACGGACGTTGAAGCCGGACTGGGATTTGTTGAAGGCCGCTGCAGATTTTTGGATTGTGACAGTCACACCTTTAATTTTTCGGCAAATGAAATGGTGCCGACCGTTGATGACTTTTTTGCCATTCTTGGTATGCCGCTGGCGGGTCAAATCGCCGTCCCCAAATATCATCGTGGAGTGATCGATTCTTGGTCTGACTTGTTGAACCTTCCCATAAGAGATGTGACGAAGATGTTGCATGGTACCGTGGTAGATATAAATGAGTTGCCAATGTTCTTCAGTTTGCATTCGGAGGACATAGCGGTTCAGTCTTTCAAGAGGAGTGCCATGGCGGCTTGCCTTTTCAGTGAAGTTCTTTACGTTACACCCTTCGGGACAACGGATGCTCAGTTGGCTGAGATTATCTTGCAGTCCAAGGAGCAACAATTCAGTATAATCCCTCTTATAGTAGGGAGACCCTGCACGGCCTTGATGAGTTGCATCGAACGGGCGAGATGTGTCGGGGAAGCCCCTTGCTTTTGACTATATGGCTCTGGGAACACTTCAGGATTTATTCTCCGGAGGGTGATCTGTCTCCTTTTGCTGTTCACAGGAGAAAACTGTTGATCCGGGATTTCGCTGAAGATGGTTGGAAGAAATTCTTTGCTTCCCGGTCGTCGACTGACATTGAGTGGTGCCCTCCCTCTTAGGGTCTTCGTCCTTTTGTGGAATGGGTTCCGGGTTTTGAACATGTGGTCCTACCCGGCCTGAGAGATTCTTCATTTTACCAGCCGGAGCGAGTTCTGAGGCAGTTCGGTCGTCAGCAAATAATTCCCTTCCCTAGGAGTGGGGTGTTTCACCCTGTCTCGTATATGGGTCCGGACTTTTCAAAGGAGCTCCAATTAGTTTGGGGAGATGACCGTCATCGGTGGGCTTCCGCCCCATTCATCGGGGTAGTATCTTTCTTCCCGAGAGTTATTTAAACTATCTGTTTGGCACTCTTTACCACGGCATTACTTGGGTTGACGTGCTTCGCGCTGAGTTGTTAGGAAAGGAATTTGAGTCTAGCAGTGCTTTGAGGTATAAGGAAGCTGCTGCTGATTCGCACAATATTTTGGCTGACCCTTTCGGTACTCCTTTGGATAGCTTCTATGCTCGGAGGCGCTTTGCTGTGCAGAAGGTTTCGGTCCGCCTCAGTGTTCCTAGGCCTCCCAAGAAGAATAGGATTGAGAGCCATTCGGGTGGCCCTTCAAAGGCTAAGAGAAAATTAGATTTTTCCTAGTACCCCAAGATTGCAATTAATAGAGCACTTGTTTAGGATTTAATTTTTTTATGTCTTTTATTGCTCAACATATCCGTTGTAATGGTTGAAATAGTTCAAGAAATGAATAAAAATTGCATTTTGTTATGCATGATTGGGTAAAAATTATTGTTTTATACCGTACCAGAAGGTTGCCTACGTTCCTCTTGTAGAGAGGCTCAGGTCTCCGTAGTTCAAACAAATGAAGATTTTTTTTTCTTGTGTGTGCACCCTGTTTTTTGCCTAGACCGCCCTTTCGGGTTTTCAATCTAGTGGCTTCTTTTTTGCACGTGCTCTAATTTTTGCCTAGGCCGCCCTTGCGGGTTTTCAACCTAGCGAGCGTTTTTTTTTAGTTGTTAAGCGTGGAACTTCTTAAGCTTGTCGAGGTTGACCTCCTTTGGCAATTGATCACCATCCAAGTCTACGAGTCAGACTGCACCGCCGCTTAGTATCTTCTTGACCACGTAAGGACCGATCCATCGAGGCCCCCACTTCCCAAGGGAATTCATGGGTATTAGGAGGATGTTTTCTTAGGACTAGATCTCCCACTTTGATATTTCGAGGCTTCACCTTCTTGTTGAAAGCCCTTGCCATTCTTTGTTGATAAGCCTTGTGCGTTCAAACGCTCTTAACCTCTTTTCGTTGAGTAGGGCAAGTTGCTCATATCGACTTTGCATCCAGTCAACCTCATTGACTTGGTTCTTGAGTAAGACCCGTAGAGAAGGAACCTCGAGTTCGACCGGGAGTACGGCTTCAGAACCATAAACCAATGAGTACGGAGTTTCTCCCGTTGCTGACCGTATTGATGTGCGGTAGCCCCACAATTCTAGTGGTAATTTCTCGGGCCAATCCCTTCATGTTGAAGCCATTTTTCGTATGATGACTTCGATTGTTTTATTTGCTTCTTGGATCGCTCAGTTGGCTTTGGGGGCGGTACGGGGATGACTTGTGCTTGGTAATTTTATAGTCAACCAAAAGTGCATCCATCTCTTTCTCGAAGTGAGAGCCATTATCGGAGATGATCTCATGAGGAATACCATATCGTCACATGATGTTGTTCTTTACGAATTCAGCCACTATTTTGACATTGAGAAGTCGGTAAGCTTGTGCTTCAACCCATTTTGTGAAATAGTCCACGGCCACAAGGATGAATGACTGTCCGTTGCTCCCCGTAGGATGGACTTTACCGATGATATCTATGCCCCAACAAGAGAATGTCCAAGGTGTGGTCATGTTGTACAGTTGTGAAGGCGGAGCATGTTGTAGATTAGCATGGAACTGGCACTTGGCGCATTTCTTGACCTTCTCGTTGCAGTCTCTTTCCATTGTAGTCCAATAGTAGCCAATACGGAGTATCTTCTTGGCTAACATAATCCCATTCATGTGGGGTCCACACTCGCCTTCATGGATTTCGTGCATGATTTCTTGAGCTTTGGACTCGTTTGCATATAAAAGGTTGATCCCTTAATGATGTCTCTTGTAGACTCGGTTTCCAATCAACACATATCTGGCGGCTAGATTTTGTAGTGCTATTCGGGTTTTCCCATTGCTGTTCTCGGGAAAGGTGTCGTTGTTGAGAAAATTCATGATGTCAGTGTACCACGGGGGGTTATCTTGGACTTTATTGATCTTAATGTTCATGCAGTATGCCGGACTAGTCCTTCTTAAAATTTTGAAGGGTTTCGCCATTTTTCCTTTGGTCATCTCAACCAGTGAGGCTATAGTAGCCAAAGCATCGGCAAAGCGGTTCTTGCCTCTTGGAAAATAATTGAACGTGATGTCTTGAAACTGTTCAACCAATTCCTCAAGGTGTTGACCATACTGTTGGAGGGTCGGGTCTTGGATTCGCCATTTACCCAATGTTTGATTGATAAGGAGCAGGGAGTCACCGAATACTTCTAGCTCTGTGACATTTCTTTCTGGAGATTCTTCTAGCCCCGCTATGCATGCCTCATATTCGGCAATATTGTTGGTAGCTTCGAATTCAAGACGGATGGAAATTGGAGTGTAGATGTCCTTTGGATCGACAAGCAACATTCCTATCCCATAACCATGTTTATTGGCGGCGCCATCGAAAAAGAGTTGCCATTTATTTTCCTCGGTTGTAGTGCAAACCAAGTGCTCGTCGGGAAACTGTAATTCCTCCCCCTTCGCTTCGTCACACGGAAATTCAGCAAGCTGATCACTGAACACTTTCCCCCTGATGGATTTGAGTGTGACGTAAGTGATGTTATAGCCGGCGAGCATGAAGTACCATTTAGCTATCCTTGTCGACATGAAAGGCTTCTCGAAGATGTAGCGGAGCGGGTCCACTTTTGCTACTAGCTTGATCGGAAAGGATTTCATGTAATGTTCGAGCTTTTGAGTGACCCAAACCAGTGCTGCGCATGTGTAAGTACGCCAATCTGAATTTGACCTACTTTAGAGGAATTCTTGGTACCATTTAGGGATAAACCAATGGGCCAGGACCTCACTAGGATAAACCTGATATTCCAGGACTGAACTGGAATTAAACTTAGAAAAATCCAGAAGCTCGCCAAGTGAAGTTGTACGGATGGTTTGGGCACATGAGGTCCCTAGCCGTACGTCTATGTTGGGCACCCTCAGCCTCTATAAATTGAACCCCACGATGATCATTTCAGGGGGGGAGAAAAAGTTTTGTGAGCTGAAACTCTGCCAGTTTGAGAGCAGAAAGTGAGTGATATATACATTTGAGTGAAAAGAGAGGAAGATAGGCCATAACCACAATAGGTGAAGCCTCCTTCTCCCCATCTTCTTCTTCATCTCAAACTCTCTTTTATCTTTGTTCATATTACTTGTTTATCTTGTATTATTTCTTCTTGTTCTTGCAAAGTCTTGTCCATTTCAAGCACTTTACATTTCTTGCAAGTCTTGTACATTTTCAAGCACTATATCTATATTTTATACAAGTCTTGGCCTTCCAAGCTATATATATTATGATTATATATGTATATGATCCAAATCATGAGGTAATTCAAGGTCCCCTTCACACCTAGTGTGTGATTTATGGGATAAAACCTAGGATGATCATGATTTGTTAAATTTCATGTTGATGTTGTTCTTGTTTGGCCATAAGAGTCATGATTGGGGGATAAAGTTTCAATCTTTATCATCCCAACCATGATATAGCCATAAACCACCAAGTATGGGACATGAAGATTTGATCCTTATGTTATATTTTTGTCCCTAAGGGTTTAATCTTGTATAATAAGTCCATTTTGGTGGTAAAGTTTCAATCTTTATCCACCAAAATGGTCATTTTGGTCTAAATGCCATGTTCATCAACTTTTCATAAATCTCTCCAATGATTGCCTTTGATCACACCTAAATCTTTGTTTTTGGGGTTTCTTTGATTATCAAAGTGCATAGGAATGAACTTTTCAAAGTTTTGTTGTTAATCATAAACTGGAAATCAACATTCCAGTCTAGTTTCAACAAAGATACTCTATTTTGACTGAAACTTGACTGTTTTCTGATAAACTGTAAAAATGCCCTGGAGAGCCCTCCCCATCCGTACGGCTACTTTGGCCGGGGAGGGCATTTTCCAGTTTCTTCCTTTTCTGACCAGAAAGTTTGCAAAATAAACATTTTCTGTTAAATAACTAACTGGTTTTGCCAAACCAGTCAGTTTCTCCCATTTTGAAAACACACACACACACATGCACTTTCGTTAACTAACATTAGGGAGACTCGGTCCTATCCGAGGTGACTTGGGTGACGTGAAACTCTTCCTAAGGCATAACCTGACCTCCGAACTAATAGAATCTCTAACCTTTTCTTTTGTTGGGTTAAATAATTAACAAAAGTGGCGACTCCGTTATGTTTTGTGAGATAACCATGTTCGGCTTTTTCGCTCTAAAACTCGTCGCGTTTCATCCTCGCGGGGGCGGGATCCTTACAGTGGCGACTCCGCTGGGGGAGTAAAGTGTTTGCAAACTTCTTTTTAGAAAATTTGAGGACACTTTTGTGTGGGTCAAACTCCCGTCCCCCGTTTTCGTTAACTTTTGTGTTTGTTTTGTGTGTGCTGAGTTTCTGTTTGAATTTTCTGGAGTGGAAACTGTTCTGGATGTGCAATAAAGTGGGGCTTGATGATCAGAAGTTGAAAAACTACAAAAAATAATAGCCAGGATGCTATAGCCATACGGCTATGTTGGGCAGGGAACAGAATATTTCGAAATTTGACAATTTTGTGCAGGGCAGAAACATTCTGTGCCCCTTTGGCTTCTGCTCGTGTCCAGGTTCTACTTACAGTTTTGTTTGTGCACATTACCTTCTTCCTTTTTAGCCAAAACTTAGTTTTTAAAACTTGGTTATGCACAAGTCTTTTTGGACATAAAATTAGGATTTCAAGGCCTCCTTGTACATAACTCCTTTTGTAAAGATTTTGAATCCTTTTGTTGTGCACAACTTGTTTTACAAATGGTTTTCAAAGGATTGTTCTTCTTGTGAAGTCTTGATTTCAAAGGACCTTTGGTTGTGCACAATTTATTGTATGTACAAGTTTTGGCTTTGTTTGCCTATGTGATTTTTGCTTGATTGCTTGTGTAAGTAGCTTATTCATGCTTGCTCATTTTTGTTGATTATGCCTATTCATGCTTGTTCATGTGCTATTGTGTACATTTGTTCATGATGTTAAGACAAATCGAAAATTTCTATTTTGACTCAAAAAGGAACATAGAATGGCTTCACACTACGCGCATTTGACCTTGCACGTTCCAAATGCCCTTTAAACCCGGGATGGATGCCACGATGCAGCTTGATTGGTGCTCTTGTGCCCTTCTAATGCACACGGGTCAATTCCACGTCCCCTTCCGAGCCGAGTCAACCACACTTGTCCGTGACACACAAACACCGAGACTTTGGTTGGCTTTTGGTCTAGCTCACGTTACCATGTCCCCGATACGTGTCTGAGATTAATTATGGCCAAGTTAATACCCGAGTCACGACTCCTTGTGAAAGCAAGTGTGACCATGGTCAACTTTGACCCGGTCCTTGACTTATGCGTTAATATGGGCTATAATTAACCTAACTCATGTGTTATAGATAGGGTGACACTGTGTTGTCAAGCCCTAATGAATGGTTCATACTAATCATCCTTAATCCCATGGATAAGATTCGAGGGCCCTCATCAAAGATGAGGTTATGCCGGAAGTCCCTTAAGTCCCTAAGACGAATCTCGATCTTAACCGGGGCTTAATCATGATTGGAATGGCTCACGCATTGGGGACCTTGCGATACACTAGACCCTAGGTTCGTTTCTTTTGGTCGGTGGAAGCCGCTTGCCCTATAGGACCATCACCCGGGACAGTCCATCCTTGGGAGTGTGTAAGATAGGTGATGGCCTCCGCTGATCCAGGATTTAGATTAGTTGCGAAAAAGAAGAGAAATATTTTCCAACCATGTAGGAATAAAAATGCTTTTTAAGTAAACTTGAATGAATGAATAATCGCACATTACATGCGTTTTCTCCTTTCTTGCTTCTTGTCTTTGACGCATCACATTCTTGCGTTAGCAAACAGCATTTCGTTAAGTCTTTGGACGGATCCCCATTATCCTCCAAGACCTCCGTTAAGGCATTTCGTTAAGTCTTTGGACGGATCCCCGTTATCCTCCAAGACCTCTGTTAAGGCATTTTGTTAAGTCTTTGGACGGATCCCCGTTATCCCCCAAAACCTCCGTTAAGGCATTTTGTTAAGTCTTTGGACGGATCCCCGTTATCCTCCAAAGCACCCGTTAAATCTTTGGTAGGATCCCAGTTATCCTCCAAGAAGCCAGTGAAATCTTCGGACGGATCCCCGTTATCCCCTAAGACCCCGTCAATCTTTGGTAGGATCCCAGTTATCCTCCAAGAAGCCAGTGAAATCTTTGGACGGATCCCCGTTATCCTCCAAGGCACCCGTTAAATCTTTGGATAGATCCTCGTTATCCTCCAAGATGTTCGTTAAACCCTTAGGCGTTGTCCCCTAGGTCCCTGTTGAGATTTTCGTCAAACCCCTAGGCGTCATCCCCTAGGTCCCCTTTTTGAGATTCTCGTCAAATCCCTAGGAGTAGTCCCCTAGGAAGTCAAGTCCTTGGGAGGATCCCCGTTATCTTCTAAGGAGCCGGTCAAGTCTTTGAATGAATCCACCGTTGCCTTCCAAGAAGTCGGCCACAACCATGGATTCGAGATCCCATTTGATCCCGTTCACCTTTCACCCATAGGTCTAAGCCTAGCGGTCGTGTGCCATTTGTAGCATGAGCTTCCACCAAATGATTACCTGAGCCTAAGTTGCATTCTGTCTCTGCTGCAGCGAGAATGAAGTGGAAAAGAGCACCGTGTCACCGCCTGTTTCGCGTTGAGTCTGAGGGTTTCTCAGCCGCTACAATCCCTCCACGCTGAAACCTTGGAATGACCGGCTCAGAGGAAAATAGTTGGGAAAGCAATGCCGCAAATGGTCAGACCAGCCCAACCAAAGAAGAGTTGCTCCCAGCTTTGGAAGCCTCCAGGGCTCGGGAAGAGATTACCAGGAAACACTACGAGGAAGCACGAGATCGGTTTGTCTGGTCAATGAGACGAAAAGGCGTTAAGGTTTTGTTTCAGATGGACGGGTCCTTCGTTGAGGTTTCTGACCATGAGGAAGGGGTCGAAACCACCCAACCTCCAAGTCACAACCAAACTCCACCCCCTCAACCTTGCAAAAACACCAAATCCCCTCACTCTCCGTTTCAACACGTCACCACTCAAAGCTTGCCTCCCATAAACACCCATGTCTCACCATTCACACCGATCATGCCTCGACCATCACTCCCACGAGGTCTTCGTAAATATACTCCCTCTCAGTTTGAGTTCGTCAATCAAATCCCAAGAACTCAGTCACCATATGTGGATAATTGGCCAACCACTGGATTCCGAGGTGACCCGTATCATTTCTACGGTCCGAGACCTTTTGGACCACAAGTTCATTACGCATCTCCGAGGTACATTCATGCGAACAACTAGGGTTATGGATATGCCTACACCCCTCCACCCCCGCAGGATCCTCTCAATCATCTATTGGGAAGGAGAAAGCAAATGGAAGTTTAGTATGAAAGGACACTCAATGAGTACCCCTTTTCATTGAATAGTAATGATTCTCATCCCCGTCGCGCTCCGACCAACAATGGAAGAAGAGCTAAACGCCAATCCAGACCCCGTTTCATAAGGTTTGAGGATTTCGGAATGCCTATAAGCACGGTATTTGAGAGATTGGTTAAGCAAGGCCTCGCAAAGCCTCTTGTCAACTTCCAACCCAAAAACCCTGAGAAGTATCTCGATGTTAACAGGAAGTGTGCCTTCCACAGTTACCATGGACAAAATACAGACGAGTGCCCTGTTGTGAAACGCATCATTCTGGGTTTGATTGGGGAAAGAAAGCTTGAACCCCCTCAGGCCTCCGCCACAGCCAACAGCCCGAGTGTCAACGTGCTTGGGATCGAGAGATCTAATCCTGTGACTTCTCCAAGGATCAACGAATGGAGTGGTATCCGCCCCAAGAGAAAGGAGACCGTGGTTGACGGAGTCACCAAACCCAAAGTAGGAGAACCAGTTTTGGGAAGGTTGACAAATTCAGCAAAGCCAAAGGGTCAATGGCACGGAAAATGTCTGCAGGGCTAAATGCCCCGGGTTGGGAAATTGATGGTGTTGTGGTCACCGTAACAGAGAGAAAAATCTCAAAACCCCTTCCACCGACCTCCCCTCGGGAAAGGTCAAAGTCCACTGTTAGAATGTGTAATAAGCCTTTAGGGAAAGTCAGTTAAGATGTCTGTTAGGTCTAGTTAGAATCTTGACTCCCCGGTTAGTGCTATGTGGTGACCCTTTTGAATCCATTGTCAATTTTCTTAATGAAATTATTATTATCATTACTACATTGTCAAAAGTTTACATAAAAAAAATGTGTGTGAGTCTTTTACTCAAATAAAAAATGTGTGTGTGTCAATCCTTATACACTTCCCCGATACACAACCCGATATACCTGTCTGAGACAAATTCCTGATGCACATCAAAGGCATCCGAGACAGTGAAAAGGTGAGGACGTTGTTGCTCAACCACCAAGATTCAACCGTGATCGCACGTGCGCAACCAAGAAAAGGGCTTCCCGGATCGTCAAAATCAAAGCTAGAATCGATAAAGGGCTGCAAGAAAGCCAATGCCCATGATAGCAAGCTGGGGCTAATGTTTACCTCCTCCCTCAAAAAAAAAAAAAAAAAAAAGGAGAAGAGGGAAAGGAAATGAATGTATGGAAAGAAGGGAAGGAAATGGTGAAAACAAAGTTTGCCTCAAATGGAGTTCACACCAAAGAGGGTTCACCCCAAGAGGTCCATCTCAAGGAGTTCACCCAAAGCAAAGTGAGTAACAACGTCCTCCGAGACAACAACAAAAGAAAGCCAACTTCAGGAAAAGACGGCCTCACTACCGAACTACGGCGACCTGAGCTCCTCAAACTGAGGGGAACATAGGCAACCTTCGGGTCCGGTCATAGCATGAAATGAATCCATCAAACCTCGGTCCTCCAAAAATGACCCGGTTCTCTTCCCTTGGTCCCATCAATGACCAATTTCCCAGATAATTACCCATCTCCCCCAAACACATTTTGATCTTGCCATTGATCGAATCTTAATCTCAATTGATCACGGCATTTATACATGTCAAGGATAATTGCTTGTTATAACCCTGACTTAATAATGAACATGGTCCGTTCAAGCAATCATTTTGATGATATCGACTAAGGCTGATTTCAAATGTCTCGACAAGTCTTCTTCTCTACATCTTAGGAAAGAGATAAACACTTGTATTCTGTCAAGCAAGGGCTTCCTCCCGTTTCGTGATACATTGTTCACCAATATAAAGGGACTCTCTCCCGCCAAAATAAAGGCCCTTGCATGTTTCCCTCAAAAGGACATATTAAGTCCCCGTACCGTCGAGTCGGTTGGATCACTCATAAAAGAAAGAGAAAAATAGAAAGAAAGGCACCAAAAAAGTAGCCCGCTAGGTTGAAAACCCGCAAGGGCGGCCTAGGCAAAAACAGGGTGTGCCATGAAAGACACAAAAAACTAGCCCGCTAGGTTGAAAACCCGTAAGGGCGGCCTAGGCAAAAGAAATGGTGCGTCATGAAAAGGGATGGGTTCCTAACCGTCAAACGATGACATTAGGGCTACGCCGGCCGAAAACATGGGGCTATGCCGCCACCGACGCCAACAAGGACATGGGGCTACCCCAACCTCGACGACAAAAGGGTTCTCTACTCCCAATCGCTCCTAAGAAATGGACAAAGCTCCAAAGGACTTTATGCATAACAAACCTCATGGTTAAGTTAAAATCAAAATTTGACTGACATGCTTCATTAAAAGATTCACCTTGAGGAATGAGCACTTTGGAAATTTGCCCTTTTGGCATCATGCTTTTGATAAAAGATGTGTTTTTCCCTTTCAAGTCGCGTCGGGCACTTGAGGGTGTGTTTTGTGAAAAAATGTGTTTTTTCCTTTCAAATCGCGATGGGAATTTAAGGGTGTATTTTGAATGTTGTGTCGTCCCCCTTTCAAGTCGCGTCGGTCACTTGAGGGTGTGTTTTGTGAAAAAATTGTGTTTTTTCCCTTTCAGATCGCGATGGGCATTTGAGGGTGTATTTTGAATATTGTGTTGTCCCCTTTCAAATTGTATGGGCATTTGAGGGTGTGTAAAAAGAATGATTTTACAAAACCTTGGACTTTTGCGTCCAACAATGTACCTTAAGGGTCGCCCCTAGGCTTTTCCCGGTATCAAGAAAATGTGTCAACCGTGCCATAGAGTAGTTTTGACCAAATCCAAGCCTCGACACGAAGTGGTCACTTTTAGGCTAGTCATTGTCCCTGTTTCTCCGTCAACCTCCCATGAGTTAAAGTTGACCGAAGCGTTTAGGATGACCAAGTAAGAGTCAAACCATTTGGTTGCGCGGGCAGTCCGGCGTGACGTAAGCCCATTTTATTTGAAAAGAGTTGTCGGCAGTCCTTGGTAGGACGTAAGACCAGTATAGTCATGTTAGGTAATGAAAACCTTTATCCCCGAGAGTGGTCATGTTAGAGAAAATCTATCATCGTGACGGCAGTCCTTGGTAGGACGTAAGACCAGTATAGTCATGTTAGGTTAAGAAAACCTTTATCCCCGAGAGTGGTCAGGTTAGAGAAAACCTATCATTGTGGCGGCAGTCCTTGGTAGGACATAAGACTATTATAGTCATGTTAGGTTAAGAAAACCTTTGTCCCCGAGAGTGGTTAGGTTAGAGAAAACCTATCATCGTGACGGCAGTCCTTGGTAGGACGTAAGACCAGTATAGTCATGTTAGGTTAAGAAAACCTTTGTCCCCAAGAGTGGTCAGGTTAGAGAAAACCTATCATTGTGACGGCAGTCCTTGGTAGGACGTAAGACCAGTATAGTCATGTTAGGTTGAGAAAACCTTTGTCCCCGAAAGTGGCCAGGTTGGAGAAAACCTATCATTGTGACGACAGTCCTTCGTAAGTCCAGATTAGGAGTTTGAAATTTGCGAAAATCCTGGTCGTGCGCCCAGAACGAAATATGAAAATTGTGAAAGTCCTGGTCGTGCGCCCAGGATGAAATGCGAAAATTATGAAAGTCCTGGTCGTGCGCCCAGGATGATGAAAATTGTGAAAGTCCTGGTCGGGCGCCCAGGATGAAAATTAAGGATTAAGTTCTATAGGTTTGAGTAGCCTTAAACCCTCTCACCCAAATCAGCCAAGCCGTCCTCCCATCGGATTGGGATGCCTATAGGTTTGAGTAGCCTTAAACCCTCTCACCCAAATCGGCCAAGCCATCCTCCCATCGGATTGGGATGCCTATAGGTTTGAGTAGCCTTAAACCCTCTCACCCAAATCGTCCAAGCCGTCCTCCCATCGGATTGGGATGCCTATAGGTTTGAGTAGCCTTAAACCCTCTCACCCAAATCGGCCAAGCCGTCCTCCCGTCGGATTGGGATGCTTATAGGTTTGAGTAGCCTTAAACCCTCTCACCCAAATCAGCCAAGCCGTCCTCCCATTGGATTGGGATGCCTATAGGTTTGAGTAGCCTTAAACCCTCTCACCCAAATCGGCCAAGCCATCCTCCCATCGGATTGGGATGCTTATAGGTTTGAGTAGCCTTAAACCCTCTCACCCAAATCGGCCAAGCCGTCCTCCTATCGGATTGGGATACTTATAGGTTTGAGTAGCCTTACACTCTCTCACCCGAACTATGTTAGGATTAATTCCCTCGAGTAGGGATACGTAGGAATTCTATACCTCTAGGTCCATCCATAGAACCAAATCGGCCAAGCCGTCCTCCCATCAGATTGGGATGCTTGTTTTATCGACAACCCCGCTTTCTTCAAAAGCGACGTTGCCGAGGGGCTCTGTAAGTACCACAATCTGAATTTGACCTACTTTAGAGGAATTCTTGGTACCATTTAGGGATAAACCAATGGGCCAGGACCTCACTAGGATAAACCTGATATTCCAGGACTGAACTGGAATTAAACTTAGAAAAATCCAGAAGCTCGCCAAGTCGAGTCGTACGGATGGTTTGGGCACATGAGGTCCCTAGCCGTACGGCTATGTTTGGCACCCTCAGCCTGTATAAATTGAACCCCATGCTGATCATTTCAGGGGGGGGGGAGAAAACATTTTATGAGCTGAAACTCTGCCAGTTTGAGAGCAGAAAGTGAGTGATATATACATTTGAGTGAAAAGAGAGGAAGATAAGCCATAACCACAATAGGTTAAGCCTCCTTCTCCCCATCTTCTTATTCATCTCAAACTGTCTTTTATCTTTGTTCATATTACTTGTTTATCTTGTATTATTTCTTCTTGTTCTTGCAAAGTCTTGTCCATTTCAAGCACTTTACATTTCTTGCAAGTCTTGTCCATTTTCAAGCACTATATCTATATATTATACAAGTCTTGGCCTTCCAAGCTATATATATTATGATTATATATGATCCAAATCATGAGGTGATTCAAGGTCCCCTTCACACCTAGTGTGTGATTTATGGGATAAAACCTAGGATGATCATGATTTGTTAAATTTCATGTTCATGTTGATGTTGTTCTTGTTTGGCCATAAGAGTCATGATTGGGGGATAAAGTTTCAATCTTTATCATCCCAACCATGATCTAGCCATAAACCATCAAGTATGGGACATAAAGATTGGATCTTTATGTTATATTTTTGTCCCTAAGGGTTTAATCTTGTATAATAAGTCCATTTTGGTAGTAAAGTTTCAATCTTTATCCACCAAAATGGTCATTTTGGTCTAAATGCCATGTTCATCAACTTTTCATAAATCTCTCAAATGATTGCCTTTGATCACACCTAAATCTTTGTTTTGGGGTTCCTTTGATGATCAAAGTGCATAGGAATGAACTTTTCAAAGTTTTGTTGTTAATCATAAACTGGAAATCAACATTCCAGTCCAGTTTCAGCAAAGATACTCTGTTTTGACTGAAACTTGACTGTTTTCTGATAAACTGTAAAAATGCCCTGGAGAGCCCTCCCCATCCATACGGCTACTTTGGCCGGGGAGGGCATTTTCCAGTTTCTTCCTTTTCTGACCATAAATTTTGCAAAATAAACATTTTCTGTTAAATAATTAACTGGTTTTGCCAAACCAGTCAGTTTCTCCCATTTTGAAAACACACACACACATGCACTTTCGTTAACTAACATTAGGGAGACTCGGTCCTATCCGAGGCGACTTGGGTGACGTGAAACTCTTCCCAAGGCGTAACCTGACCTCTGAACTAATAGAATCTCTAACCTTTTCTTTTGTTGGGTTAAATAATTAACAAAAGTGGCGACTCCGTTATGTTTTGTGAGATAACCGTGTTCGGCTTTTTCGCACCAAAACTCGTCGCGTTTCATCTGCGCGGGGGCGGGATCCTTACAGCATGACTTCTCTAAGACAGAGTAGTTCTTTTCACCTCCTTGAAATCGGCGACTGGCAAAATAAATGGCATTCTCCTTTGTGGAGTCTCGTTGCTCTTGTGCTAGCATAGCCCCAAGGGCTTCATCGTTCACCATGAGGTAAAGCAAGAGAGGCTTCTCCTTGTGAGGTGGAACCAAGACTGGGGGGCATGTCAAGTAATGCTTCACTTGGTCAAAAGCTTCTTGGCAAGCGTCGGTCCATTCTAGAGCCACATTCTTTTTGAGTAACTTGAAAATTGGCTCACACATGGAAGTAAGCTGGTGCACAAACCGAATGATGTACTGAAGTCTTCCCATGAAACCTTTGATTTCTTTCTGTGTCTTGGGAGGAGGCATGTCAATGATTGCCTTGATTTTTGAGGGATCTGCTTCAATACCCCTTTCTGTGACCATGTAGCCAAGAAATTTGCCTCGGATGACCCCAAACGTGCACTTTGCGGGATTGAGCCTCATCTTGTATTGACGGAGCCTTTTAAAGAATTTGCGGAGATCAATCAAATGTTGACCGTTGGTCCCCCTCGAGTGGATGATCATGTCGTCCATGTAGACCTCGATCTCTTTGTGAATCATGTCATGGAACAAGTCTGTAACAGCCCTTTGATAAGTAGCCCCAGCGTTCCTTAACCCAAACGGCATAACTGTGTAACAAAAGGTGCCCCACGGTGTTGTGAAAGCATTCTTGTGTTGATCCTCCTCGGCCATGAGAATCTGATTGTACCCAGCAAAACCATCCACGAATGAACGGACCTCGCAGGCAGCAGTGGAGTCGACTAGCATGTCGATGTTGGGTAGTGAAAAGTCAACCTTTGGAGAAGCTTTGTTCAAATCCTGGAAGTCCACATAAACACGAAACTTGCCATTAGCCTTTCAAACCGTGACCACATTAGCTAGCCATGTTGGATACTCAATCACCTTGATGAAGCCTACACTGAGAAGCTTTTCTATCTCTTCTTTGACTTGTAAAGACCATTCTGGCTTGATCTTTTTTAGTTTATGCTTTGTTGGCATAGCATCCTCTCTGATCGGAATTCTGTGCTCAGCGACCTTTCTGTCTAAACACGGCATGTCTTTGTATGACCATGCAAACACATCCACGAACTCTCTGAGCAGTGCAGTCAATCTGTCTTTCTCTTCCCCCTTGAGAAGCTTCCGATCTTGGTTTCTTTCGGCTCTTCGTCGGTACCCAGATTAACAACATGCAATTCTTCGTCAGCCTCTGGACCATTTTCACCACGACTACGGACCTGTTTAGCAAGTTCATTTAAGTATGTTATGTTTTAGTAGTCTATTTCATCATTATTTGAATGGTTATTAGCTAGTTCATTAGATTCGTTATTAGTTAATTCATCATTCATGATGTTTGCAATCTCAGGGTACTCGGAAAGATCAAATTTTTCATTAACAAAGAAAGGGAACACACGCTCGGCTATGGCCTCCATATCTTCTTAGGTGAGGGTATCGGAAACACTCTCGGACTCGCAAGTGAATGTGAACACGTCTTCCTTTGTGACCTTGCGTGGAATGCAACCCATCTTCTTGACCAAGAATTCTTCGGATACCACGGGTCCCTTCGTAGAATACCAGTTGTTGATCGGCTCGGAGCTCGGCTGGATCTCACTGATAGTCTCCTTTCTCGTGTCGGTGTCGTAGATGGCATTGACTTGGCACTCATCTATGATGGCAAGTTCTTCGAACATGGAGGATAAATCCATCAATTCTTCCCCCACGGTAATCTCTGTCTCGGACTCTATGGTCACTTTCTTCCCCCATCATTCTTGGGGTGACATGGGAGTTGGTTCCCTTTCGAATTTTTGAATTTCGCAGTCGGCGAAGATTTCGAGACCGGGCTTTCTGATGCCCTTGGTGTTAACCCATGGCTCCGGAAAGATTACGTTTGGAACCTCTTCCCCTTGACGGACAAAGTAGCCATTCAGTGTCTTGCGGTAAGGCCTAAGATTGGGAATCTCATAATGACGGCCTTCTCTCCGAGCTCGGGCCTTATCATTCTTGACGACTTGCTCGTACTTTAAGTCGTCTTTGTAAGGCTCATATCCTAAACTGAACTTGTTCTTAACAAAAGGAACCTCAATAGGTTGTATTCTTTATTGTTGATATTTCCCTAGGCCTAAACCAGTGAAGTAATTCACATTCCTCGTCATGCGGAGGACTTTGCGATTGCCAAGGGTCCATGACCCGCTTCCCCCTTCTTTGTCAATGGCGTTGATTGAGACGCCGGAGAGGGTAGAGTCTGCTAAACCCTGCTGAATTTGGTGAATGGGTTCTCCCTTTCTGTGGATAGTGACATTTTCTGCCATAACGGTTACTATTTCGTCCCCATTTCTGAACTTCACACATTTATGGAGAGTCGAAGGGACGACATTAGAACTGTGTATCCACGGTCGGCCCAAGAGCAAATTGAATGAGGAAGGGACGTCGAGCACTTGGAATGGGACGGACATAACCATGCTCCCAAATTCAATGTCTATTTCCACCATACCCATGAATGTACGGGCAGTGCTGTCGTAACCTCGGATCACTTGAGTAGAAGGCTTTAAATCTGAATTCTTAAGCCCCAGTATGCTCATGATTTGGCCGGGCATCAAATTGAGTGCGGAACCACCATCAACCAAGACTCTTGAAATAGGTCTCCCATTTGCTCTCACCTTGAGGTAAATGGCCTCATTGTGGTCGGGACCAAATGGTGGAAGGTCCATGTCGGCAAAGGTGATGACATTGCCAAAATGAATGTGACCTATCATTGCCGTAAGGTCTTCGGGAGTTGTATCGGAAGAGATCGACGTGTCATCGAGATTACTGATGACAAGATCTCGGTGCTTCTTTGAGGATGCAATGAGGTCCCAAATGGAGATGTTGGCTTGAGTTTTCTTGAGTTGAACCAATAAAGGGTCTTCGGGAGTGTCGCGAGCTTGCGGTCTTTGAGGAGAGGAGCTTGGTGCAGAAGTAGCGGGGTTGCTTGCTATGACTCGTCCGGATCGAGTTAGCATGTTGACGTTCCCATCTTGCCTCTTTTTCCTATTCTCTAGTACTTCCCTCATTACCTCATCGTAAGTCACAACATAACAAGAATTATCAATCTTATTCATAATATTGGAGCCCTCATTCACAATTGGGATTGAATGAGTGGTCTCTTCAAAATCTCCTACCTCTATTACATTGACACCACCCTCATTAGGAACTATGAATTCCTTTTTGTCTATGAGATCTTGGATGACGTTGCGGAGGACGAAGCATTCCTCGGTAGTGTGGCCGCTATGTTGGTGGTAGTCACAATGCTCGTGGTGAGCATGGTTGGGACGCAATGCCTTGGGTTTGTACCCTTGGAGAGGACTAACTTGCCCTTTGTCTTTGAGAGCTTCAAAGGCCTCGGTGATAGTCATGCCATGGAGAGGAGTGTGTTGGGTTTCCAAGTAACATGCGCAGCGGAATTTAGCAATTAAAATTTTAAGAAACCCAAAGCTATGGATCCGTTCATATGATTAAATCAAATACAACATGATGAATAAAGGAAAAACTAACCCTTGATGGCTATCAAATTTTCTCTTGGTCAGATTTGAAGACTTGATCACGATCACACAGCTTGAACACGAACTTTGAAGATGATGATTTTCACCCTCTAGCGGTATCCACACTTCGAACGAATATCAAAGGAGCTTCTTTGATCTTGGTTGCTAGACCAATATTATGAAACACACTTTCACAATATAATAAAGAACTATATGGAACTTATTTGTGAATTATTTTGTTCCTCAATCGAGGATATCTTAGAACAAAATAAATTCTCTCTCAAACTCTTTGAGACTCACAAAAGCACTAGTCTATATGGTCTGGCCGAATTGGGGTTTTTATACACAATTAAGACCTATTCCAAATAGGTAACTTGTGCCAAAAACCTTTCCTAATCGAATTAGGAATTTTCCTGTCGGCAGCACCAGGCGCCCGCCTGCAAAGGACCAGGCGCCCGCTTGAATGGACAGAAAGTCCAATTCCTTTCCGGCTTGTTCAGGCGCCCGCCTGGTGCAACCCAAGCGCCCGCTTGGTTGACCAGGAGGCCCAGAACTTTCCAGAAATTCCTTGGAGGTCCTCCGACCCTAAATACCAATATAGTCCTCTTATTTAAGATTCGTTCTATTGTGTGTGACCCTCTAGGATTATACTAAGTTGGCAATGGGCTCAAACATGATCCCATAAGATATGATTAGGTTCTAGAAAACCGTCATACCTACCCAAATAGTATAACTAGATACAAGTTCGCATTCCTTTAGAATATGTCACAATCCTTTTGTCCACGATGTCATTGAACACAAGTCATGGTCAAAGAGTCAACTTGTTTTGTTCAATACTTTCTCGATTCCGAATATGTTGATAATCCAAATGACATTGATCCAATCAATTCATTTGAGTCCGGCCGAACATTTCATCAACATCATTCCTACGAGAGGCCCAAGCTTGACATCTCTCCGAAGAGGGACAAATCCATTTAGCTTATTATTCTTCCCTACGTGAATCTGATTATGCCAATCATACCCTTTATAACTACTCGGTTAAAAGTAGCGTTTGAATATGTCAAACATAATGTTCATCAAGTGGAAGACTATAATAACTTCATGTCTAAGGATTCAAATGATATAACTAATATGAGATATATGTTCGACATAGACCATGACATAAATCTCATAGAGCGGGTCATGTCCAGTACCTTGTTCCAAACAAGTACCCATAAATCTAACATGATCATCTCATGATAATTTAGCCTTTATACTAGTGCTTAATAAGTACTAGGGACGGGGATTATTATAAGTAAACATGAACAACAATAATAATCAAAACATCTCTTTTATTGATATGAAATAAATGATAACAATTACAACGTTTATTAAACGTGCCTAGGGCACCACTACCAACAATCTCCCACTTGCCCTAGGCCCAATCTCCCATGTATCTAATACCCATGGACCTAACATGACCATCATGTTTAGCTTGTGGAAGTCCTTTTGTTAGCGGGTCCGCAACATTGTCATCAGTAGGTACTCTGCATATATTTACGTCTCCCCTATCAACGATCTCTCGAATGATATGAAAACGTCTAAGTATGTGTTTGGATTTCTGATGTGCTCTTGGTTCCTTTGCTTGAGCAATAGCACCATTATTGTCGCAATAAAGGTCTATTGGATTAGCAATACGAGGAACCACTTCAAGTTCAGTTATGAACTTCTTAATCCAAACAGCTTCCTTTGCAGCATCCGATGCAGCAATATACTCAGCTTCTGTTGTAGAATCAGCGGTTGTACTTTGCTTGGAACTCTTCCAGCTTACAGCTCCACCATTTAACATAAACACAAAACCCGATTGCGATCGGCTATCATCTTTGTCGGTTTGGAAGCTTGCATCCGTGTAAGCATTTACAACGAGATCATCTTCCATTCCTCCATAGACCAAAAACGAGTCTTTAGTTCTTCTCAAGTACTTAAGAATCGCTTTTACAGCTATCCAGTGATTTTCGCCAGGGTCGGATTGGTATCTACTTGTCATGCTCAAAGCATAAGATACATCCGGCCTAGTACAAATCATGGCATACATGATGGACCCAATTGCCGAAGCATATGGAACATCATTCATTTTCTCATGCTCATCATTTGTCTTAGGACATTGAGTCTTGCTTAGAGAAACTCCATGTAACACTGGCAAGGTGCCTCTCTTAGAATTTTCCATACGGAATCTTCTAATGACCTTGTCAATGTATGTACTTTGGCTTAAACCAAGTAGCCTTCTTGATCTATCTCTATAGATCTTAATGCCAAGAATATATGCGGCT
The DNA here is from genome assembly GCA_026119855.1 of Campanula takesimana. NCBI lineage: Eukaryota > Viridiplantae > Streptophyta > Magnoliopsida > Asterales > Campanulaceae > Campanula > Campanula takesimana. Next base: position 2,882,731 of record JAOWBW010000085.1, read on the forward strand.
TCACCCATATCTTTCATTGCAAAGCACTTTCCTAACCAAGTCTTCACAGACTGAAGTGTAGGAATGTCGTTTCCAATGAGCAATATGTCATCCACATATAAAATAAGGAATAGCACTATGCTCCCACTAATCTTCTTGTATACACAAGGCTCATCTTCGTTTTTGATGAAACCAAACTCTTTGACCGATTCATCAAAACGGAGATTCCAACTCCTAGAAGCTTGCTTCAATCCATAGATGGATCTCTGCAATTTGCATACCTTAGAATCTTGTTCAAAACCTTCTGGTTGTGTCATATACACATCCTCTTGAAGTTTTCCATTCAGGAAAGCGGTTTTGACGTCCATCTGCCATATTTCATAGTCATGATATGCGGCAATGGCAAGCAAAATTCTTATAGACTTGATCATTGCTACGGGTGAAAAGGTCTCATCATAGTCAATACCATGAACTTGCCTATAACCCTTCGCTACAAGCCTAGCTTTGTAAGTATGCACCTTCCCATCCATGTCAGTCTTCTTCTTGAAGACCCATTTGCATCCTATGGTTTTTACACCTTCGGGCGCATCAATCAAATTCTAAACTTGATTGTCTTGCATGGATTGCAATTCGGATTCCATGGCTCCAAGCGACTTGTCCGAATCAGGAGAAGACATCGCCTCTTGGTAGGTTGACGGTTCATCATTCTCAATGATTTCTACCTCATTACTATCCGTTACGAGAAATCCATATCTCTCGGGCTCGGATCGTAACCTACTAGATCTGCGAGTTGCTTGTGTATTTTGAACAGGTTCCACAACTCCTTGTGGTTCTTGTTCTTGTTCCACTATTGGTTCAATGTTATTTTCTGGGTCTCGAATTTCTTCAAGATTTATTTTACTCCCACTGATTTCTTTGGAGAGAAACTCTTTCTCTAGAAAGACACCAGTTCGGGCAACAAACACTTTGTTGTCCTCACGGTTGTAAAAGTAATATCCTCTAGTTTCCTTAGGATATCCCACGAAAATACATTTATCAGATTTGTGTGCAAGTTTGTCTGAGACAAGTCTTTTGACAAAAGCTTCGCAACCCCAAATCTTCATGAAAGACAGACAACGTTTCTTTCCGCTCCACATCTCATATGGAGTCTTTTGAACCGATTTAGTAGGAACACGATTTAGTGTGAAAGCAGCGGTTTCTAGGGCGTAACCCCAAAAGGATATTGGAAGATCAACTTGACTCATCATTGATCGAACCATGTCTAACAAAGTCCGATTCCTCCTCTCGGACACACCATTCCATTGTGGTGTTCCGGGTGGAGTCAATTGTGAAACTATTCCACAATTCTTTAGATGATCATCAAATTCTTGACTTAAGTATTCACCACCTCAATCTGATCGAAGTGCCTTTATACTTTTGCCAAGTTGTTTTTCTACTTCATTTTGAAATATTCTAAATATCTCAAATTCTTCACTTTTATGTTTCATTAGGTAAACATACCCAAATCTACTATAATCATCAGTGAAGGTTATGAAGTATTGAAATCCTCCCCTAGCATTGCTACTTAATGGTCCGCATACATCGGAATGTATCAACCCCAATAAGTCGCTTGCCCTTTCACCTAGCTTGGTAAAAGGTGTCTTAGTCATTTTTCCAAGAAGACACGACTCACAAGTATCATATGACTCTAAGTCACATGAACCCAAAAGTCCGTCCCCATGGAGTTTTGAGATACGCTTCTCATTAATATGACCGAGACGGCAATGCCACAAATAAGTATGATTTACATCATTAGGTTTAGATTTCTTATTTACATGATAGACATTGTCATTATTTTCATTCTTGACATCCAAGATATAAAGGCCATTAAATGAATTAGCAATACCATAAAGCACATCATTTAAATAAATAGAAAATCTCTTATTCTCAATAAGAAACTTAAAACCTTCATTATCCAAACAAGAAATTGAAATAATATTTCTGCTTAAATCCGGAACATAATAACAATTGTTCAAAACAAGAATTAATCAGGAAAGTAAAGTGACTTCATAAGTCCCTACGGCTAATGCAGCAACTCTTGCTCCATTCCCCACGCGTAGATCTACTTCACCTTCTTTAAGCAGTCTCCTATTCTTTAATCCCTGCACATTTAGACAAATGTGAGAACCACATCCGGTATCCAATACCCAAGAATCAGTGGTAGAAAGGAGAATATCTATCATATAGATACCTGAAGTCGACGCAGCCTTGCTGCTCTTCTTCTTCTTTTGCTCTTCCAAGAAAGCCTTGCAATTACGTTTCCAATGACCAATTTCTTGACAATGGAAACAGATTGCATCCTTTTGTGAATCAGGTTTTGCCTCAGAATCCTTGGCAACCTTTGCCTTGCTTATTTTGGGTTTGACAACTTTCTTACCCTTTCCTTTGGCACTAGCCTTCTTCCCATCATGAACCAAGAGCACGGGAGAACCTTTCTACACAATTTTCATCTCTGCAGTTTTGAGCATCCCATGCAACTCAGAGAGATTCTTATCCATTCCATGCATGTTATAATTCATCACAAACTGATTATAACTTTTAGGCAATGAATTAAGAATGAGATCCGTGGCTAGCTCCAATGGGATTGGATAGCCAAGTTTCTCAAGGTGCTCTACATAACCTTTCATTTTAAGAAAGTGAGGAATTACTTGTTGCCCTTCATTCATTTTACTAGTAGTGAATGCAACAATGGTCTTGTACCTCTCTTGCCTAGCTTGCTCTTGAAACATGGTTCTCAACTCCACGCCTATCTCATAGGCTTCCAAATGTTCCAAACTTTGTTGGAGTTTTGAACACATAGCAGCAAGCATGAGACAACTTACATCTCTAGAATCATTACGATGTTTCTTGTAATTGTCTCTTTCTACCCTAGGGGCAGTAGGCGGTGGTTCAGCAGGAAGAGGCCCATCGAGAATGTACAACTTATCTTCTTGCCTAAGAACGATTCTTATGCTACGGATCCAATCCATAAAGTTAGTACCATTCTCTTCGAGCTTATCCTTCTCAAGGATCGATCGCAACGACATTGATTGAGTGTTATTAGTCATTATCTACAAATATGCAAAATTTCCAAAATTTAATAAGTACCGATTTTCATTAAAGAGATAAATAATGTATTTTAAACAAAATACTCCCACTAAATTATATATCCTTCATATACATCCAATGTATAATATAATTTAATTGGGCTAAGATCCAACTTTAATTTAACTCTTGAGTCCACGGAGGCGGACCGCTCAAAAACTAAATTAATTAGGTAGACAATCATGTCAATCATATCCCATATGATTCTTAGATCCTTTTATGAGATTTTTGAGAAATCCAATTTCAAAAACATGTTTAATCTCATCTTTTGCCTAGGCCCAAAACTGTTTTGACGCCTAATTAAGTCCAACCATTTTAAACGCATAGGAACCATTCAATTTAATGCACCTTGCGGAGGCAAGCCCACATTAAATTAATGAACCTCATCTTGCTCATACATGAATAAAATCAATGCACTTCGCGGAGGCGAACCCACATCAAAATCACCCATATATAAACAAGTGTTTTAATCATGGCATGGCAAGGAAGGACTTAAAACTTTCTTTGAAGGTTCATCACATATAGCATATAACACATTTATGAGCACATAATATAAACATGTTACACATCAAGTTTAGTCACTAAATTAATCCCATTAATTTAAGCATGATATTTATGTGTCATTAGTTTCTCTATAATTATGGGGATGAGACTATTTCAACTTTGATTATTATCTCCAAATCAAGACAACAAGAAGTGCGATCGAACTAAGCCATTAGGCAACCACAATCCCGCACTAATTCAAGAAACCAAGAAGGTAGTCCATGTGGCCGAAACTAAGCAATAGATGGTCTCGATGAACGTAGGCCAATTGCATTCACAATTCCACATGGATCTCCAATCATTGAATCAAGAACTTTGTTTCTCAATTTTAGCAATTATGAACTCTTCATAATTCTAACTTCGTTTTATCTTTGAAACTTTGATTGCGATCAATTTTGGGAAACACAATCTCGATGAACGCAGATTAGCCATCCAAAACTTGAACCAATCTAGGAATCACAAGACTAAAATAAATAGGAAAATCAAACCCCAAAATCCACACACAAACCAACTACCCAAAACCCATTCCAGATCAGCAAGTCTGAAGTGGTCTTGTTACTGGTTTTGTTGGATTTATCGAAAAATTCCAGAATCAGATTTTGAACAAAAATCAGAACATTCTGGCCTAGCGAGCGCGCGCCTGGTCCAGCACGGGCGGGCGCCCGCAACGCGCGCGCGCCTGGTCCAGCGCGGGCGAGCGCTTGTATTGTCAGAATGGTATAGAATTTTCAAGTTCGAAATTTTTGTCTCAAAATTATTTTTCCCCGATTATTAAAACTTTGATCTAATCAAAAATCAATAATCGAAATAATTCAGAATCCACCATAATTTTTTATTGCGATTGAATCGTGCGATTAAAGTTGGAAAAACAATAAACCACATAAAATCACACAACACATAAACATCATATAATCCAATATTCATATCATGCTAGGCACATAAACAATTTATATACACATAACATGATCCAAGTATTGAATTAATCAACATGAACGGGGCTCTGATACCACTGTTGGGTTTCCAAGTAACATGCGCAGCGGAATTTAGCAATTAAAATTTTAAGAAACCCAAAGCCATGGATCCGTTTATATGATTAAATCAAATACAACATGATGAATAAAGGAAAAACTAACCCTTGATGGCTATCAAATTTTCTCTTGGTCAGATTTGAAGACTTGATCACGATCACAAAGCTTGAACACGAACTTTGAAGATGATGATTTTCACCCTCTAGCGGTATCCACACTTCGAACGAATATCAAAGGAGCTTCTTTGATCTTGGTTGCTAGACCAATATTATGAAACACACTTTCACAATATAATAAAGAACTATATGGAATTTATTTGTGAATTATTTTGTTCCTCAATCAAGGATATCTTAGAACAAAATAAATTCTCTCTCAAACTCTTTGAGACTCACAAAAGCACTAGTCTATATGGTCTGGACGAATTGGGGTTTTTATACACAATTAAGACCTATTCCAAATAGGTAACTTGTGCCAAAAACCTTTCCTAATCGAATTAGGAATTTTCCTGTCGGCAGCACCAGGCGCCCGCCTGCAAAGGACCAGGCGCCCGCTTGAATGGACAGAAAGTCCAATTCCTTTCCGGCTTGTTCAGGCGCCCGCCTGGTGCAACCCAAGCGCCCGCTTGGTTGACCAGGAGGCCCAGAACTTTCCAGAAATTCCTTGGAGGTCCTCCGACCCTAAATACCAATATAGTCCTCTTATTTAAGATTCGTTCTATTGTGTGTGACCCTCTAGGATTATACTAAGTTGGCAATGGGCTCAAACATGATCCCATAAGATATGATTAGGTTCTAGCAAACCGTCATACCTACCCAAATAGTATAACTAGATATAAGTTCGCATTCCTTTAGAATATGTCACAATCCTTTTGTCCACGATGTCATTGAACACAAGTCATGGTCAAAGAGTCAACTTGTTTTGTTCAATACTTTCTCGATTCCGAATATGTTGATAATCCAAATGACATTGATCCAATCAATTCATTTGAGTCCGGCCGAACATTTCATCAACATCATTCCTACGAGAGGCCCAAGCTTGACATCTCTCCGAAGAGGGACAAATCCATTTAGCTTATTATTCTTCCCTACGTGAATCTGATTATGCCAATCATACCCTTTATAACTACTCGGTTAAAAGTAGCGTTTGAATATGTCAAACATAATGTTCATCAAGTGGAAGACTATAATAACTTCATGTCTAAGGATTCAAATGATATAACTAATATGAGATATATGTTCGACATAGACCATGACATAAATCTCATAGAGCGGGTCATGTCCAGTACCTTGTTCCAAACAAGTACCCATAAATCTAACATGATCATCTCATGATCATTTAGCCTTTATACTAGTGCTTAATAAGTACTAGGGACGGGGATTATTATAAGTAAACATGAACAACAATAATAATCAAAACATCTCTTTTATTGATATGAAATAAATGATAACAATTACAACATTTATTAAACGTGCCTAGGGCACCACTACCAACAGAGTTTAGACACGATCATCTTGAAACTTCTTGCCTTGTGGTGGAGGAACCCTTTTGTAATTCCCCTTGTCGGTAGTGACGGCATTAACTGAAGCCTCTTTTGTGGAGCTAGAGGCGGCCTTGTAACGGAGGGTAGGAGCACTTTTCTCGATTTCTCTAAGCAACTCATCCATTCGGATCCCCGCCTCATATATTTGAGAGAAATCGGCATAGCAAGCCCCACTTAGGTGGGTGCGGAGATCAATCTTTAGACACTTAAGAAAGATGTCCATTTTCTCCTTGGTGTTAGGCCTCTCGACAATCTCAGCAAGCTTGTCATTCCACCTTCTCGTGAAGTCAATGAAGGACTCATTGTCCTTTTGAGTAGTGTTCTCGAACTCTTTCTTGGTTGGCCGGTGGGTGGTGTTGCCTTGGTATTGACTTTTGAAGGCAAGCATAGCGGCGTCTCAATCAAGACGGACTGTGAGCGGGAGAGTCGCATACCAATCCTTTGCCGCCCCCTCGAGAGTAAGAGGGAAGCAATGTGCCATAACCTTGGGAGAGACCTTATTCGGTACCATAACCCAAATATAAGTCTCGATGTGTGCCATGGGACAAGAGTTGCCCTTTAACTTGCTGATGTCGGGCATCTTGAACTTGTCGGGGAGAGCAGCCATTGTGGTCATGAGAATGGAGGACTGATAAAGGCTCGTGTCGGGACTTTTCCCCACGTTGAGGCCATTGAAGCGTTGATCTATGTATGCCATAATTGAATCAACCATCTTGTGCTCATTGTTATCGGTGCTTGGTTCCCCTACTTTCTTGGTACGGGCACTAACATAAGGGCTTTGAAACAAACCCTTAGTCCACTCGGACTCTTTGTTGTTCTCTTTGTCTTTACTACTCAAAAGCTTGGTGAGCTTCTCTTTCATTTGCTCCATCTCGGCCTCGTGGGCCTCCCTTTGATTGTCGAGGTGGGATTGCCAAAGATCATCCTTATTTTGGGCCTCCTTATTAAGGGTGGAGACTTGATCTTGGAGCACTTGAACCATAGCTGAAAGTTGTTCAAGAGACATGGTGTTGCTGCTGCCGGTCATAGTTGCTGTTGGAACTGTTGGAGTAATCACTTCATGAACTAACCAATTCGCTGAATCCCGGTAGACTCTGTAAGTACCAATTGGACCAATATTGCAGAAGAGGCCCTTGTCAGTCTTGAGTAACACTTTCGGTCCATGAAGAGGCTTAGAGCACACATTGGGCACACGACTCAAAACCACATAAGAAAAGACTATTTTTTTTATTTTTTTCATTTTATTTTTTTATTTACAAAACTCGGAAGGACGTAGTCCTTTTTGGGGTTTCTAGAAAAAATAGTGAAATCGTCACACTAGTATATAGACCTTCTCGCTGTCCCATATACTCATCGGATTCCACCACGCTTGTGATACCTACACATGTCGGGATTAAACTAAATTAATGTAGTAAAGCATACATGCGGGGACGGATTTTTATTTTCATCCATAATAACCACTTGGGGACGGAGTTTTATTTCGTCCATGATAACCACTTGGCATGTATGTTTTGAAGACATTAGTTCAGGGAAATCTCGGCACATGAAAACCGACTTCAGTCACGGAGTGTTAGACCCTAACTAGAATTGTGTTGGCTTGTGCTCGGCTAATGAGAGGCTTAAGGTCACCCCCGGCATATAGTCATGAACTATGCCACGGGTTGAGGTTTACTGCTTCGAAAGAGTCAAGGTCGGGTGGAGCTTGAAACTTCCTATGACGGGCCTCGATGGGTTTGGGGTTATAAACTTGTGCGACTCGATAGTGAGCAATTTATAGGAGATTGTGCACGTAGTGTGAGGTCCAACATGTGACAAAACATTTTTTTTACTTTTTTTTTATGAAAGAAAAGCAAATAAGCACATAATTACAACTTTCGAATCACCCGTGTGACCGATAAATCAAAACACAAAATAAAAACAGTTAAGAGGTCCAAAACAGCCCATGATGCAGGCAACTGTGCCCACACCACAATCACTCTGCTCTGTTCTGAAACTGTCCCTGTTCTGGAAAACCACCCAGAAGCGCGCGCCTCTGACCTGTGTTGCAGGAAGCGCGCGCATGTCGCAGTGCCTATGGGAGGCGCCCGCTTCTAGGCAAACCTGTCAGATTGTCAGACTTTGGACTCAGGGGATTGCCCTGGTCCTGAATATGCATTGTAACCCCTGCAGAAATGATTAGTGTAGAAAAAAGAATAAAAATAGGAAGAACATATGGGAGGCGGGCGATTCTGGTTTTTGATGTGGGCCGCGCGCGCCTTAGGCCAAGAAGGCCAGAGGTGCACGCTTCCCCCATCAGGAACCAGAATGCCCAGAAAATGTAGACTTTGATCAAGAACGCAAGTTTAACCCTCAAACGTCCCCAGCAGAGTCGCCACTGTAGATACCCTGGGAAGGGTCCACCGCTTGGCTAGAGCGGCGGAAGGGATTTCCTAGGATGTCTATTTGTGTTTTAGAGTCGCCACCTATGTTTTAGAGGAACATAAGAAAACCTAATGTGTAGCCTAAGTTTGATTTACGAAAACAGAGATTCTTGTTTATGAGGTTCGGGGGTTAGGTTACGAGATGGGAAGTACTTAAACACCCATCTCGCCCAACTAATGTTGGTCTTGCTTGTTCAAAGTCTACATGAATAAAATGATGTTCTTCCTATTTTTTGATTGTAATAAAAGGGGTTTTAGAATGTGGGGAGATAATTCCTTGACTAGCTTCAATGAAGTGAAGTAGTCTCCGGTGTCATGTCCCAAAATATTTGGGTGATTGCACTTTGATTAAAGTAAAAGAAAGAGAGAGGAGAAGAAGTAGAAAAGGGGACAAAAGAGTAGTCTTTTACCTATACTTCAAAGAACTTCAAAGACTCCTTCAAGAGGTTTTTAGGAAAATGTCTTGTAAGTATTTGTGTATAGTTTTTGCTTAGTGATTAAAATCTTCCTCCTATTCAATGGTGAATTAGAGGTGTTTATATAGGTGAAGAATGTGAGTTTTTGGTGCCAAAACCAAGTGAACAACATCAGTTTCCCGGGCAAATCATGTTAAAAGGAGCAAGGGAGGGATTCTTAGACAGAAATCTGTAACTGATGCCCAGGTGCGCGCACCTCCTGCCTTGATGGGGGGATGCGCGCGCCTCTGGCCTCAAAGGATGGAAGCGCGCGACTTGGAGATGGCAAAAATGACAGAATGGACTAGAAAGTCAGCACTGTTATTCAGTTTGGTCCCTGAACTTAACGAAGTCAGTCAGGAACTTAACGTAAGTAGCAGAAACTAACGAGAAACACTTAAAATAGGGAGAAAGATAAAATCAAATGTGCAACCGGGGTGAGCGGTCCAAGGCGGGGAGTCTACACCCACAAGTTGGTCTCACTTGTGGTGGGACAGAGAGAGTATACTCCAACAGTCTCAAAATGATCTTCACATTTGACTATTCAAATTTTATAAGGCTATGAACACCTGCTTCAATAGTTATGTTGTGTGTGCATATTCAAGCGTAAATTGTAAAAATGTGAAGAACTTTTTGAGACAATAAAAAATGACAAAATTGAAAAGATCATTTAAGGACAGAAGGAGTATAAAATATTTTGAATGAATATAAAAGAATATTTTCTTAGAAGTGTATATTTAAACTTATACTACTAACTCAAAAGTATTTTTCCTTTCATTCCAACAAAATGTTTTACAATGTGTGACACAATTTTTACATTTCACTGTCTGATTTATTACGCAGAATCGCTGCAACAGAATAAATACTGGAGCAGTTCCAAATTCGGATCGATTCGGGCCCGGGGGGTCACGGTATTTCACATTTGTACCAATTTTTATAAAACTTTTAAGAAAACGCTAAACGCGTCTGTGATGTAGAACAAAGATGGAATCGAGAAATCCCAGCCAAGATCCGCCCGGATCTCAGAAGACACCCGCCCGGACCAAGCCTGCACGGCCGTGCCAAATTAAACGCACGCCCATGCGCAAAATGGGTGAAAAGATGGAGGCCTCGACAGAAAGTGCACGACCGTTCTGAAATTGGGGCACGACCGTGCCCGGCGCCGATAGGAATTTCTACTTGTTTCCAGAACTCGGTTTTTATTAATTTTGTGGGTTAATTTTGGTATTTTGTTAAAACACTTTTATGGTTAGGGTTTTAATTAGTTGTTAGAGTATAAATACTCTTTTCATACTTTGTATTGAACATGTTTTTTGATTTATTAAATTCTTAGTTTGCTTTTGCAACTTTGTGTGGGTTCAAACCCTAAAAGCCATTGTTGACTTGTTTGAAGGTTTAGTTCCTTCGTTTGTGCTAGATCTTCTGTCGTGATTGATCTATGTTGTATTCCACTGCATCAATTGGTATCAGAAAAGGTGAGATCCAAGGAAGATGGTTAATTGCACGGGGACAACAACGGCGCTGTTCTTGCAATCCTTGATCGAATGAATCAAGAAGCCCAAGAAAGACACCGTCAGGATGAAGCACGAGACCGTCAGTGTAAAGAACAGGCTGCAGTGCAGATCGTCATGCGGATCTTGTTCGGGTTTTGGAGGGTTTGCAGGTTGGTGGTCGCCGACGGCAACGGGCAGGGGCTCAAGCAGCTCCTGTGGGAAACGGTCGAAACAATCGTGTTCCGCCAGCCGGAGGAGAGGATTCAGATTCAGAGGATTTTACATATTGGCTTTCGGAGGTAGAGAAGTATTTTGCCTTGATGAACATTGCCGGACGAGAAGAAAGTGCAGTATGTGACTTACAAGCTTCGTGGTGGGGCATCTGCATGGTGGGAGAAATTTACTAATAACTGGAGGAGGCATAATAAATTACCCGTTCGCACATGGTGTCGTATGAAGATGGCTTTGAAACATCGATTTTTGCCTGCAGACTTTGAGCAGTTGATTTATCAGAAGTTCCTTGAATGTAAGCAAGATAATCAGTCTGTCGATCAGTACACGCACAATTTCCATACACTTTCTGCACGTAATGATTTGGGTGAGTCAGAAGCACAACAGACAATGAGGTATGTGAATGGTCTTTGCCCTAGTATTAAATCTCAAGTTCAATTAAATCCTGTGCAAACTCTGGATGGGGCTATATCTTGTGCTAAAACTGTTGAGAACAACCAACCTAGCCCAATTTTTAGGTCTCATCAAACCATTAATATATGGAAATCTTCGAGGTATAAATCACCGGTAGTTGACACCGAATAGTCCACAGGCTCTAAAACCAATAATGAGAAGAAGGATACTGTTCAGACTCAACCAGTAGGCAAGGGTACTAATCCAACCGTGGGGCGTCAGAATCCCAATCCCTATGCCAAGACTTTTGGTAATAAATATTTTCGTTGTGGGTAACCTGGGCACTTATCTAATAATTGTCCTAATCGAGGGCAAGTTTATGTCGCCGAGAAGGAGGATGATGTTGACGTTGAGGAATGTTGGGTGTGTTGGGTTTCAATGTAACATGCGCAACAGAATATAGAATTTAAAATTTTATGAAACCCAAAGCCTATAGATCCATTCATATGATTATGACAAATACATCTACAATGAATACAAGAATACTAACTCTTGATGCGTTAATTCTTTTTTCTTGATCTTTGAATCTTGGTTCTTTGCGCTTGTCCGAATCACGAACGCAGGAACACGAACAGAAAGATGATAAAGGAATCATCCTCTATGAATATCCACACTCGAACGAATATTAAGAACTCTTTCTTAATCTTGACTGCTAGATAAAAAAGGGACTATATGATTTTACGAATTATTGATCTTGATTCTTAATCTTAATCAATAATAATGTTTCTCCAAACAAGTGAATCAATCATAAACAATGGCTGGTGAAGATGTATTTATTTAGGTATAAGTCCTTAACCCTTGAGGACTTAGGAAACCCAAATTCCGTCACAATTTACACTGCAATTAATTCTGGCTGACAGCACTGGCACGGTCGTGCCCTAAAACTGGCACGGTCATGCCAATAGGTGTGAACCTGCCTTCCCAGCCGCCAATATTGGCACGGTCATGCGTTGTATCTGGCACGGACTTGGCCCGGTCGTGCTGATCGTGTCACCAGAACCTTGTCTTTGGCTATTTATGGCACGGTCGTGCCCTATAAGGTGCACGGCCGTGCCAGACCAAAATCTGCCATTTTTCCCTTTTTAACAATTCGTTCTATTGTGTGTGACTCCATAGGATTATATCAAGTTGGCAATGAGCCCAAACACACTTTGTTTCATAAATCATGAGCGGACCCTAGCAGGACATCATGATTACCCAAATGATATAACTTGTCAAAGTTCGTTAATCCATTATAGAACATATCATAATCTCTTTGTTCACGATGTCATTGAACGTAAGCCATTGTCAATGGTCAACTTACAATGTTCAATACTTTCTCGATTCCGAATATATTGATAGTACAAATCATATTTGAGCACGGCCATGCATTTTATCAATACTATTCATCGAGTGGCCAAAGCTCGACATCTCTCTTGACGAGGAACAAATTCCATCTTGACTTATTACTCTTCCCAACATGAATCAGATCATGCCAATCACATTTTTTATAGCTACCCGTTTAAGGGTAACGTTTGAATATGTCAAACGTAATGTTCATCATGTGGAAGACTGTAATAATCTCAGGTTTAAGGATTCAATGATATAACTATATGAGACTTAATTATGACATAGTGACAATGACATAAATCTCATACATGTCAGTCCAGTATCTGTTCTTCAACAAATACCCATATGTTTAATTGTATCTCATACACCATAATCATCATATGATTATCTATTAAACTTATATCAATAATTAATCATAATTATCAGGGACGAGAATTATTATAATAAACATGCAAATGATATAATCATCAACATTCAATATCTTTATTAAAACACAATCAATATATTTCATTAATTGTTTGAATAACGTGCCTAGAGCATACAACACCAACAGGGTGGACCCAAATATTGAAAGTGATGGTGATGACCTTGAGGCACTTGTGTGTAATAAAGTGTCCTTGACAGCTCCAGCGGTAGATGAACCCCCTAACAGACATGGTATTTTTCGTACTATTGGGCTTGTGGCAGATAACAAGGTAAAAATCATTGTGAATAGTGGGAGCAGTGATAATTTGATTGCTAGGGGGATGGTGGATAAATTACAATTGGAGGTTAAGAAACATCCAACCCCATATCATGTGGGATGGATTAATGCTACCGGTAAAATAAAGGTAACTGAACAATGTGTCGTTCCTTTTTCTATTGGTAATTATAAGGATGTGGCTATTTGTGATGTTGTTGATATGAGTGCGTGCCAGTTATTGCTTGGATGACCTTGGCATTATGATGTTGATTCTACTCACAATGGGCGTACTAATGTTATTAGTTTTGTGAAGGAGGGGGTCAAATTTAATTTATGCATGTTGAAAGAAAAAGGGGTGCGTCCTGGCATCGATAAAGGGAAAGGAATTATTTCCTTGTTCGCTCCAAAATCTTATATTTCAGGTATGACACAGGCTATTGGATTAGCTGCTGCAGCACGTCGAGCTAAGCGGAGGGATGCATTTCGAGTTCCATCGGTACTTGTTGCGAGACATCCAACACAAACGACTTCCCATAACAAGTGCAAGCTGCCTACTCCCGGACAGCGTGGTTCTTTTATGGTACATGATTCGGAGACGAATCATTTTAAAGTGAGGGTGTATGATGTAAAACAAAGATGGAATCGAGAAGTCCCAGCGAAGATCCGCCCGGATCTCAAAAGACACCCGCCCGAACCAAGCCTGCACGGCCGCGCCAAATTAAACGCACGCCCGTGCACAAAATGGGTGAAAAGATGGAGGCCTCGACAGAAAGTGCACTACAGGAATTTCTACTTGTTTCCAGAACTCGGTTTTTATTAATTTTGTGGGTTAATTTTGGTATTTTGTTAAAACACTTTTAGGGTTAGGGTTTTAATTAGTTGTTAGAGTATAAATACTCTTTTCTTACTTTGTATTGAACATGTTTTTTGATTTATTAAATTCTTAGTTTGCTTTTGCAACTTTGTGTGGGTTCAAACCCTAAAAGTCATTGTTGGCTTGTTTGAAGGTTTCGTTCCTTCATTTGTGCTAGATCTTCTGTCGTGGTTGATCTATGTTGTATTCCGCTGCATCAGTCTGATATATATATATATATGAACGTCGTAAGTGGAATTTGGTCATATAGATGCCCTATTGAGGAGTAATTTGGAGAAAAATGTATACACCCTCTATGCACAAATTTTCTTTTTGAGTACCCATTGACAAGTCTCAATTTCTTAAAATAGAAATTTTATAATATTTCATTATTCAGTGGGATCAATTTTCCAAACTCACAACAACTATCCACTATTATTCTTTACCCCACTTTTAATACTCACAACATATGGTCTACTATATTTTTTTTTAATTTAGCAATCAATTATTAATTTTTTAAAATAAATACTCTAAATGTGCACAAATTTTCCTTTTGGGTGTCCCAGTGATAAGTCACACTTTCTTAAATGGAAATTTTATATACTCCCTCCGTCCCATAACTATGTGGACAAATTTTCATTTTGGGTATTTCATTGATAAGGTACACTTTCCTAAGGGCATCTCCAATGGTAGGTACCAAAACCAAATTTTGGTACCTACCAAAAGAGTTAACATCTCCAATAGGTAAAAGTGGAATTACCATGTATTTGAGAAGGAGTTAAGCAATGTACCAAATTTGATACCTTGCTTAACTCTTTTGGTATGGGGTGCACGCTCTCAATGTGGGAGAATGGGATGAAAAATTGTCTGTCATCTTGTGCTTTCACGTGTCTTTGTTTTCATTTAGCCATTTAAAGCTTGACACATGTCAAAGTTATACTTTAAAAAAAAATCATATTTAGATTAGTTATTATTCAATATTATTCTCATTTACTTAACAAATGTATTTTAAATATACTAAAATTAATAAAATAAAAAATAAAATATTAAATTATCAATTTGATACCTACCATTGGAAATGCTAATACCTTTTTATGAAAATTAACTAATCATTTAATTTTTTAATTTTCCTTTTTTGTTCAAATCAAATAATTATTTCATTATTATTAATAATTATTCATATTTAATTATTATAAATATTAATTAGTTAAAATATTGTAAATGTAAAATAAAATTTATAATTTATAAATTAAAATTTGATTTTGATACCCACTATTTGAGATGCTAGTGCCTTTTACATAAGTATCAAATTTAATTTGGATACCTACCATACAATATGAATAGTGTTTCAAAAATATCAAAATTTGATTTTGATACCTTTCTTAACTCTCTTCATTTGAAATGCCAAAAAAAAAAATAAAAAAAATAAAAAATTACTATTCCTCTTACTCATTATCTCTCCTACTTTACTTTTATACTCACAACACAAATCAATCTACTATTCCCTACCCCACTTTCTCTCTCCTACTTCACTTTTCACACTCACTACTATTCATCTCTTAATTCCCGTGCAAAACCCATTTTGTCCACGTAGTTATGAGACGGAAGGAGTATTTCTTTATTCGATGGGACTTACTTGTCACCCTCACAAAACTCTCAAAGCTAAATACTTTAGCCAAAAAGAGTTCTTAGCCTCTAGTATCTCTACTAGAGCCTCTTGGGGTTGGAGAAGTATAAGTTGGGGGATGGAACTTCTAAACTCTAATCTACTTTGGATAGTCAAGTCAGGGAAAAACATCAAAGCTCTAACAGACCCCTGGATCCCAAACCACCCGAGCTTCACCCCACCAGTTCCCTTAGATCACAGTCTCCCAAATCTCCTTGTAGCGAATCTATTCAACCCTACCACAAAACTCTAGAGAAATCCTCTTCTCAAAACCCTTTTTTCTCCTGAATTAGTTGACGCCATTCTTTCCATTCGCCTTCCTAGATCTGGAGAGGACAAACTTGCTTGGAGACACACTTTAAATGGAGCATACTCAGTGAAAACAGGTTATTTCATAGCTCTCTCAAATCATAAAGATTCCAAAGACTTGATCGTTGAAAGAGCAAACCAAAACGATGAAAAAACTTGGAACACTATATGGAACCTTCATATAGAACCTACAATAAAAATGTTAGCTTGGTAAGCCTTAAACCAAATTCTTCCTACCCGAAAAGCTCTCAACTTGCGGAAATGCACACAACAAATTGCCTGCAATAGATGTGGTTCTTTTGAGGAAAGCGAAACTCATTTATTCCTATCCTGTAGACTTTCCCAGATCACTTGGAACTCTTCCCCAGTTAACATTCCAAACTCTCCTCCCCCCCCCCCCCACAAAACCAAAACATTGGACTCTTACATTGGTTCTCTTCCTAGACCCCAAATCCCCCAGATAACCTTGATATAAGATTTATTATGCTACTCTTCTCGGAGATATGGAAAAATATAAATGACATCCTTTTCAACCATGGATATCCAAACATTGACGGCACTCTTTCTCTAGCTCTTCAAAACAAGGAAGAAGCAAAAACGGCACGCAACCCATCAAGGCAAGCAAACCAAAACCCCCAAACCAACAAGCACAACAACCAGCTTGAAACTATGAGTCTTGATTCGCTGAATGGAAAGACTCTTGAAGAATACCTAAAAAATAGTCAATTTAATTCTCAAATAAACTATCAGTACCTAGTCACGAACGACTCATGAAAGAAGAATGCTAGATGGGCGGGACTATGATGGGAACTATGGGACCCCACCAGAGGCCGCCTAGCCTCAGGGAGCATGTCATGCAAATCCACCTCAAGCATTCAGACGGAATGTCTAGCGATATGCAAAGGGCTAGAATGGGCAGTAAGTCAAAACCACACAAACATCAATGTGCTGACGGACTCATCTCAAGCTTGTGCCCACATCAAGACAAACGCTAGAAGGGACATCAATTTAGAGAAGATTCACTCTGATATCTGTCTGTTTAAATCTATGTGTAACAATTTCAATATTTGTAAGGTTGATAGAAATGTAGTCAATCTGGCGCATAACAATGCAGTTTATGCCCGAAATATGTATCACAACTATATAGGCCCTGAGCCTATTTATCCAATAAATAGCTAGATAATGTTTTTATCAAAAAAAATTACTCCTTCCGTCCCGGAGTAAGAGTCCTACCCCTCATTTGCACGCTTATTAATAAATATTTAAAGTGATGTAAATGTTGTGAGTGTAAAAGTAAAGTAGGAGAAAGAATGAGTGGGAGAGAATAATGAATTGATTGGTGTTGTGAGTATAAAAGTAAAATAGGAGAGGGAATGAGTGGGGTGAATAGTAAAGATTCTTTGCCATTTTAGGAATAAGGCTCTTACTCTGAGACGTACTAAAATGGAAAGTAGGACTCTTACTCTGGGACGGAGGGAGTATAATTTTACAAAGTGCAAGTCATGCCTACTAGTACTTTTAATCTACAAAAATTACCCATTTGATTATCCCACTTTAACTTACAAAATCCTAAAATGGAAGTGTTTTAATACTTTTAAAATATTGGGACCCACTTGTCATACTCACAACAACTATCCACTAACTATTCTCTATCACACTTTCTCTCTCCCACCCAACCATCTACACTCACAACAAACCACCTTTTTCACTTTTTCCTTAATTAATGTGCCCAACTCATTTTTTGTAAGTTAAAAAGGGACGGATGGAATATACATTTCAATTTGATACTTATAAAGGCATGCTAGCACTTTAACAATTTTTATTAATTACTATTATATGTTAAGGAGTGACAGAGTGATTATATCAAGAAGCGTCATCGTGTGTAAAGAGTGTCAATGCTAGTGTTATAATGTGTCAGTAATAATGTGAAAGAGTATTAATGTGTGCTAAATAAGTTCATGCTATTTACTACCTTTGTCCTCTAAATGCATGTCCAAATTTTATTTTAAGGGACATAACTTTTTGTACAATTTGGTGGCAAAATTCATATGTAATCTTGTAATCCTCTTTACAAACATTTAATTTTTGCAAGTATATAAAGACCGGTGAAAAAAAATTGAAAAAATAATAATATTTAGGGACAAAGTTATGATCAAAATGCATACTCATTTTGGGACAATTTTATTTTCTAAAAATGGACACTCATTTTGGGACAGAGGGAGTATGATATTGTTACCGTGTGTTTATTAGAATTTTGATTATTATTGTCATCATATATTCGTAATACTCCATCTGTCCTATTTTAAGAGTCAATTTTTTTTTTAAAAAGGCGTCCCATTTTAAGCGTCAAAATCCTAAAATGGAAAGTGAGTCCTACATGTCATACTCACAACAATTATTCACTAACTCTTCTCTACCTCACTTTCTCTCTCTACTCAACTATCAAACCTCACAACACATCACATTTTTTTTAATTCTTAAACTCACCCATTTTTTTACTCTTAAAATTAGACGGAAGAAGCATATGTTACAACTATTGGGGTGGGTGGGGGTTGGTAATTCAATCCACATTTTGACGACATAATGAAAATATCAATGGTGAAAGTGAAAATCTAAAAAATATCATAAAAGATTAAACACAACAACTAGGTCAGCAATTTATGTCTCGTCACAAGTTGCAATTGAGATAGTAACATTTGATTTAACGTAACTCAACTAATTAAAATGTAAAGATTTTAAATTAATTTGAAGCCGTTGATTTGATTGGAAAGTACCAAGCTGACGACATAAACATCAATAAGTCGTTGTTGAACAAAAGCTAAGACGAACAAAGACCGTCCATCCATCCATTCAGAAAAGGTCCAAATACCCACTCCAGTTGGAAGGCATGATATACTTATAGCACATGAAGACGTTTTGATAAGCACTTCAACGGTGAGGAATGGGAACCAGCTGAGATATTTCTGTTATTTCCTCTTTATTTGGTTTCTTTGTTTTCTAGCTAAAGATTGACGGACACTAGTTTTGTACCATTTTTTTAGATCTATACACAGTTATTTGCGGATCCCACGTTAGCTCCAAGACATTGGTCTCTACAGTAGTATGTGTAGATATTTTATTTTATTTTTATTTTTATTTTTTTGAGAAGAAGAAAAAAAAATTGTATTTGAGAAGGGGGTTTCGGTTTTGTGGTTTGACAGAAGAAAAAGATATTAAAAAAAACAAAAAAATTAAAGTGAATTGGATAAAAATTTGGATGAAGAAAAAACAAATAAAATAAGAGAAGTAATTTGAGGGTAAATTGGAGAATCTCATAATAATTGGGTAGTTGAAACTTGGGACAAGGTCGAATGACCTGTTTGGGAGGTATGGAAAAAAAATGAGGGCAGTAGGGATAGGGAGACGGTTTGAGAGGAACAGATATTGGGTATTGGTTTTCAACATGAGAGATAGTTCGGATCTTTTGGAGATGTTGTGGCGGAAGCTAGTTTAGGTAAAAATAAATAAATATTGGTTTTGAAGATGGGTGGCGGAAGCTTAGGGTTTTGGCGGAGAAATCCCATCATGGATCATATCTCTGATACCATGTCAAGGATTAGAGAAAGAGAGACAGTCGGAGCTAATCATACATGAAGAGAGAATTAATTAATATGAGAGACTCAAATCTTATTGATGCTAGTGATACATATTTATATGGTTACAAATAGAGTTCTAGCGTCCTAATCTAATTAAGGAAACTAATACAAAAAGGAAACTAATGTTTTAGAATAATTTAGCTTGGTTTACAAGATACAATCTCTATGTTTGGAAACTTTGATATTTACAATAAAGGATTAGAGAAAGAGATAGTCGGAGCCAATCATACATGGAGAGAGATAATTGATATGAGAGACTCAAATATTATTGATCACAATAGTAGCATATTTATACAAGTAGGTGGAGTACTTCTCAAGCTAGTCTAGACTATTCTAGATTACATAAAATAAGTAAATATATACAATTCTAAACCTAGTAGGAAAGTAAATATTACAAGGAGAATGAGAGTAATATAAGGAAAGTAAATAAGACAATACAATTGTAAATATACAAGGATTCTATATCCTTAATATGCCCCCGCAAGATGGACGGACGATAGGAGAGTTCAATCTTGTAAAGTATGAGATGAATCGAGCTTCAAACAGGAAGAAGAATGGTCGAACGCGTGTTGTCACCTTGTAATTTAACTTGTACAAGTAGGGTTGCACCCTCACGTGTGAGATTTTTGTTACGTCGCAACCACGCCGCTAGACGATTTTACGCTGCAATGACGTTGACTTTACGTCCCAACCACGTCGCAAGACGATTTTACGTTGGAATGACGTTGACTTTGAACGTTTCATTGACTACGTCGCAAGACGATTTTATGTCTCAACTAAGAATTTTGGGGGTTTGGTCGCTAAAAAGGCGGAATTGAGGCTACAAAGGCAAAAGTTGGTTGCTACTAAAGCAGAATTGGTTGCTACGAAGGCAGAATTGGATGCTACAAAGGCAAAAGTTGGTCGCTTTAAAAGCGGAGATTTTTTTTTTATTTTTTTTTGGACGACGGATTTTGGGTTTATTTTAACGGTTGGGTTATGGAAATATAAAATGGCCAAAAAAAAAAAAAAAAAAAAAAAGAAACAGAGAGATTGTATTTTGAGAAGTGGGGTTAATATTAAGATGAGAGTATCCAAGATATAGAGAATGGTGAATAGTTTGAACCGATTGAGGAAAGGAAAAAAGTTTAGAAAAATTGGTTGGGTGTCATAGGCTTGACGGGTTGTAGGAGTGGGGTAATCAAATTGGTTTTCTGCAAAAGTAAAATATTGAGGTTGGATTGAATCTTAAAGATAAGAAATCTTGTGGAGAAAGGTAAGAGGAATTTGGCGTTATGGAGTGGCCAAGGAGAATGGCAGAAAAAAAATCTTTGACTTTGAAGGTGGGTAAGCTAGGGTTTTGGTAGAGAATTCTCGTTATGGTTCATAGCTCTGATACCATGTCAAGGATTAGAGAAAAACTAATCATACATGGAGAGAGATAATTGATATGAGAGACTCAAATATTATTGATCACAATAGTAGCATATTTATACAAGTAGGTGGAGTACTTCTCAAGCTAGTCTAGACTATTCTAGATTACATAAAATAAGGAAATCTATACAATTCTAAACCTAGTAGGAAAGTAAATATTACAAAGAAAATGAGAGTAATATAAAGAAAATAAATAAGACAATACAGTTGTAAATATACAAGGATTCTATATCCTTAATATATATTTGATATTTCAGTTTTATAGTATGTGATATTTTACAATGTTGGGCTAAATTAGGATGACTAGTCAATTATGTTACCAGGCACGATTGCAGGGCTAGAATTTAAATGAAAAGAGGGCGATGGTTATTCACTTTTTATTACAGCTGTAACATCTGCTCCCTCCATCCCGGTTTAAGGTTTTTAGTTTGATTTTGCAAGATTATTATGGAATCAAGGCAAACTTGAGTCAAAAATAGTAGTGGGTAGAGGATATAATTGTCCATTCATAAAGCAAGCGGGTGAAAATTAGTTAGGTAAGTGATGCATTTTTTGTAATATATGAATTTTTATGAGGACAAGTTTGTCTAAAATACTATCCATTCTTTGTCTTTTAAAGAATAAAGTAACTAAGAACCTTAAGCTGAAACATACTAAAAAAAGAAAGTAAAAACTTTTAACGGGGACGGACAGAGTATTTTATATCAGCTAGGTGTGAAAAGATTAATGTGCTAATTAAAGTCCTCAAAGGCTACAATTGAGTACCGACATCATTCACAGTCTTTATGAAAAAGCAAAGTGGATTATAAGTAGTTGTGATTGTGGCCCAGTAGGTAAGTGAGTGAGCTCGTCCGTGAGTACAATTTTAGTGGATGTAGTGAGCTTTGCCAGATACGATAAGGATTTAAGTGAGTGTTTATAATACCCCTTCTCACATCAGTTAAGTGTGTGAGTATAGTTTGCTATTTAATGCGCACAAAGTTACCATTAATTACTAACATCATCTGTACACTTTTGATGTGTATGTGGTGAGCCAATTGGATTCAAAATGCTTATGCTGGTTGTTGGGTTTTCGAACTCAGATTCGGCGCAAAATGATTCAAATACGTTTAGTGTTTTACTTACATTGTTAATGAAATAAACATGTTAGTATGCTAATATTGATTTTGATTTTAGTTTTCGTTGTAATTTGATTTGATTTTAATTTTGATTTTGGTTTTGAGTTAATTAAGATTTATGCATTTGAGGTCCCAAAATGAGGGTATTAAGTAAAAAGAAGGCACCTAATAGCTTATACCTTAGTGGTATGTGTGCGTGTGTAAAAGAGTCTCCTTTAGTGGAGGTCCTTTGTTCGACTCTTAGCTTAGTACAACACTTTAAAAAAAATACTCCGTCCGTTCTAAATTATAAGTCATTTTAAGTTTTTCACATATATTAAGATAAGTGTATATTTAATAATAATAATAATAATACTAGTTATCCTAAATTTTTGCTTTTTAATTAATGTTGTTTGATTTTTTAAGTTAAGTTTGATTTTTGATTTGCCATCTTTGCCTCATTTTTCGCCAAGCATTAAACAGATCAATATGGGAGAATGAAATAAGTAATTAATGTGTATTGATAAAGGCAAAAAAATATTAAAATGACTTACTTTTTGGAACAAATTCAAAAACTTAAAATGACTTATATTTTGGAACGGATGGATTCCAAAAAAAAAAAAAAAAGAAGAAGCCCAAAATCATTGCAACAGTCGGAATAGGCGCGTGATTACATTGAGTGTATGGTTGAAGGGGCTGTCTTTATTTTCCGGGCAAATGGCACATTAGTGTACTCAAGTTTCACCAAAGTTGCAATGTGGCTTCCAACGTTTCATTTTTGGCAATTTAACTCATAACGTTTACATGTTGTGGCGATGTGACTTAAAACTTGACGGATACTAACAAAACGAGATGAATGCTAATGAAACTAGACAAAAGTTAACAAATTGAACGAGAAATATAATGCACTTTGTAGAATATTACATTATCCACTCTTTAAATTTAAAATGTTATTATTGTCACAATTATATTAATTATATTTACAAAGCAAAATAATAAAAGATTCTAATTAATTATAAATTTATTTAAGACATCCAAAATAAATATTACCAACGCCCTCCCTTGCCATTTTTTAAACCATTATTTTAACAAATTATCTCTTCTTCCTTAATATTAACTATTAAGTATATAAATCAATAAATACTGATTAATGTTTTTTAAATAAGTTTTTTTGTAAAAATAAATACTACTTGAATTTGAAAAGATAAAAAGTTTCAATTTTAAATTTAATTCAACTTAATTTCAAATCTTCAAATATATTTTTTTCTCAAAACTTATTTAAATATCTGACCTAAAACAAAATCCGACCACCACTATCACCACCACCGCCAAATCTGAACAACCATAACAGTCCCACCACTTTAGCTATTTTAAAGTGGACGGCGGAGTTGTTGAGAATAAGACTGGAATGGAAAGTAGCACTTCTTTTTTTTTTTAAAGAAAAGATAATATATTTGAATATTTGGAATTAAGTTGAATTAATTTTAAAATTGAGACATTTTATCTTTTTAAATTTGAGTAATATTTATTTTGATAAAAAATAAAAATGATATAAAAAAACATAAATCAGTAATTTATTGATTTATATACTTAATAGTTAATATTAAGGAAGATGAGATAATCTGTTAAAATAAAGGTTTAAAAAATGGGTGTTGGTAATATTTATTTTGGTGTATGAAATAATTTTATTATATATTAGACTCTTTGATTATTTTGTTTTGTAAATATAATTAATAAAATAGTGATACAGATAATTTTTATATTTAAAGGATGGATAATGTTATATTCCATAAAGGTCGTTATATTTCCCTTTCAATTTGTTAATTTTTATCTAGTTTCGTTAGTATTCATCTCTTTTCGTTAGTATCCGTCAAGTTTTAAGTCACATTGCCACAAAATGTAAACATTATGAGTTAAATTGCCAAAAATGAAACGTTGAAAGCCACATTGCAACTATGGTGAAACTTAAGTACACTAATGTGCCATTTGCCCTTATTTTTCTAATGAGTAGGTTTTGAGTAAGGCAAAAATTTGGGTGAGACAGTCTCACTTTGTGAGACGGATCCACCCATTGATGTACCTAGCAACCCGCCAACCCAACCCGCCCAGCTTACCTTCTTGCCCTCCATACGCGCGATACATGTCACTTTTTTTTAAAAAAAAAAAAACCTCAAATAACTTTAAAATGCTATATCTTGAGATTTTAAAGTTGGAAAAAATATCTAAAAATACCGTTGTGCGCGTCTCGACGAGACGAATCAAACTAGATAGGTCATGATATGGTTTGATTTTTTATAAAAAAACATACTTTTTAACACACAAAAATTGAGTTGCTTGTCTCCTGAAATGTAACATTCTGTTCTGATAAAAAAGTAACAGTTTCATCTTTAAAAAGTAACACTTTTACTGTCAAATGTAACAGGAGTTTTGCAAAAAATATATAAATAGTTTTGATAGTTTTTGTGGTTAAAAAAGTAATATTTGAATTATAACAGAGTGCATATATGATTATAATTTTTATATAGATGAATGTAACATTTTTATTTAGTAAATGTTACTTACTTTTTTTTAAAAGGGCAAAAATTCATGTATATTGTCGCCTTTGCATTTCAATTGAATATAAAACCCTAGAAAAGTGACAATTGAAAAAAAAAAGGTTACATTCATTTATTATAAAAAGTAACATTAGTTTAGTTGTTAATCTTATGTTACCTTTAATCTGTTTCAGCAAAATTATGGTACATTTTTTAAAATAAAAAGTGTTACATATGAGAAAAAAGTGTTACATTTCTTTATAAAAAGTATTACTTTTGTTGGCGAGCAAAAAATAGCTGAGAAAAAAAGTTGGAGGGCAAAAAAAAAATATCGGCTTGGCTCAGCTTAGCGGCTCGGCTCGGCTCGACTTCGCTGTGAGTCTTCTCACGTCGTGAGCCGGTCTCACAGTAGACCGTCCCTTTGAGTAATTAGTTTCTCCCCAAACTATAAACTATAGAGTTTACTTTTTTCTACTTGCACACATTTGTCAAATATTTCAAAACAGTTTAAAAAAAACGACTTTTTATAATTTAGGAAAAAATTAGTTTTCCCCTAAATCTTATCTTTTCTGATTGATCATGTTAATTATGAACTCATATTTTGTATTTTTAAACTTTTAACAAGTGTTGGTACAATTCATCATTTTCTATATGAAAGTTATTCTATAGTTTTTATGTATTCCGTCTCTCCCAAAATGATTTTCACATTTTTTTGCTGTTACTACAAAATAACTTTGAGTAATAATTTTTAAGTTAATTTAATTATCCTAATGAAAATCTATAACTTGTTATTGATAGTATTGATGATGGTCTGTCAATAACAAGTTTTAGATCTTCATTAGGATGATTAAATCAATTTAAAATTATTGCTCAAAGTTCCAATAGTTACGGCCAAAAAAGTATGAAGATCATTTTGGGATGGAGAGAGTATAATTTATATTAAATTATTCTTAGAGTTTATATTTGTTTACTACCAAACCTATTCCACCTAATAATAAATATCACAATTAATTTGTTAACATTTTTAAGTAGAGTGCTTTATTAACAAAATCTTCTTACTAAAAATCAATTTGCTTACAAAATGAATTTGTTTATCATAAAGATAAGGAGAATTATAGTTCTCTGATCTTGTGATCATATTTGATTAGTGGATCTTTCATTGTAGTCTATTTTTTCTATATAGTTGGTCCTTGAATAAAAGGTCTTCTTGTCACGATATCCAAAATGTTCTCATTTTTTTAGTTGTTAATAATTTTTGTTTGATTTAACTATCTTAATCAAAATATTTTTTAATAGTAGTTATATTAATGCATATAAATAACAAACTTCTATTTTTATTAAAATATCAAATTAAAACAAAACTATTGTTCAAAATTTGTAGCTCTAGCATAAAGAAAGTAAGAACATTATTTTGAAAGGGAGATAGTATAATGTTAAAATACATTAGATTATATCTTTTTAATTAGAAATACAATATTTTTCAATATAATGGACAAGATTCATATATCTTGCAATTCTCTTTCCAAACACTTAGTTTTGCAAATATAAATAGATTAGTGAAGAAAATTTGATAAAAAAATAAACATTTAGAGACAAATTTTTTAAAACACGTTTGCTTTGAGATGAAAATTCATGAAAATTGATATTCATTTAATGATAGTAAAATATTAAATTTATTGTCAAAATAATTATCATCTGTAATTAAGAAAAGAATGATTAATCAGTTTTGTAAGGAATAGATGTGGGGAGACAAATCCAATCCGTATAAAATGGCTTGGGTACAAGAACAGCTGAGGCTGCTCAACTGTAGAGTAAAATGAGATATATTAGGGCAAGGGAAATATTAATGCTACGGATATAAAATGAAGTGCGAATATTTTATCGGTTGTATTGATTTTGGATTACTTAAATTTTATTTAAAAATACTAATAAAATTATAATATATTATTTTATGTAGTAATTTTGGTGGCACTTATTTTATGACTTTAGTATTACCCTCAAGTCAATCCATAGAGTTTGTAGCTCATTAGCAGTGGCGGATCTACACTAAAACATTTGGTGTTGCCTACTTTGTGCGAGAAAAAAAAATACCGTGACCCTGATTTTTTTTTTAGTGTACTCTGGTATTAGTGCTTCTTAAAGGCGAAAGTTACCCTTCAAGTGTGACAACTCAAAAAGGAATATCAACCTTCAACCTTTTCAAGTGGGACGGAGGTAGTAAAATACTTAGGCAATTTACCTTAAGTAAAATTTTGGGAATTATTGGAAAAGGTCGATGCTCCATTCTAAAAATAGCTAGTAAAGAAAAAATCATTCACACAATAATAGTTGATAAATCGACAAAATAGAAATGAAAATGATGAGCAAATTTAAAAACATAAGTGGTCAAGATTTTTATTTATTTATTTATTTATTTATTTTTTGAATTTGAACAAGAAAGCTTATGTCATGAACAACTACAAAATTTTATATTAATGTCAGTTAAAGTGGGTTAAGAATTTTTTTAACTTTTTTTTTTTTTTTTTTTACATTGATGTTTTAAAAAGAAAATCATAGTAGAGGGAAAAAATATTTTTAAGTGGTATCAAAAGAATTTTACAAAAACTTTGAAGAAAGCTCACCTATTAGAGTTTTTTTTAAAAAAATTGGAAACTATTTGCAACTAGTGGGAGTTGAACCCATGTCACTTGGCAAAAAAACTAACATCTCAACCAACTAAGCTACCTAAAGATTATGTTATCTAGGCGCACAATTATGAACTTATTTACTCAAATTTTTTTTTTTTTTACCATTGCCTGGGCAATGGTAGGCACATTACAAGATCCGCCCCTGCTCACTAGTCACTACATATTTCTGTTTTATGCATAGTATGTACGTAAAATGATAATTCATTTTTTAGTGATTGATTTGGTTGAAATAATTCAGTTAATTTTTTAATCAAGTAATATAAAATAAAAATGATTCTAATTTAGTTAAAATAATATTATGATAATACTTTTAATTATAAATATATTCTTCGAGATGGATAAAGTACAATTCAAAATAAGAAAACAGACAGACCCTTAACTCCAAAAATAGAGTGATAATGAAAGAAAAAAAATGGACAAAGAATTAATCAAGATAAAAGAACTAGTGTTCTAAAAGACCCCGTCTAGATCCCGCAGGACGCTTAGCGACCGCATACCGTTTTTTAGAACCTTGAAAAGAACATATCCTAAATTCTAAAAATAGGGTGATTAATTTAACGATAGAGAAAAATAGTTTATCCAGAAAAAGATAAAAATCAAAATACGAGTAACAGACAGGAAAACGCGGTAATACGCGCGTGGATACGGATGGCTGAAAAGTGGCCGTACATTCAAGATTCTCAACAAACCCAACTGTAGAGTAGGGACCTCGTCGTATTAAACAAAAATCTCACGTTTAACATTAGCGTCGGAGCTGACTAGGAAAACACAGATCATTTCCTCCTTATCACATCAATCACTCCCCATTCAATTTGTTTACTCTTTTCTTTCCACCCATTTTAAATTGTAAAATTTATTATTTTAGTTATTTTATAAAAATTATAAAATTTAAAATAGAAAATTTTTACTCACTTTCATACTCAAATCAACAAACCCACTAACTATTTTCTACCACACTTTCTCTTTCCTATCAAACTATCTACAGTCATAAAATATATTTTTTTCCATTTTTCTTTAATTTTGGTGCAAAGATGGTTTTATGCGATTTAAAATGAGACGGAAAGAGTATTTTTCATTTTCTTTATTAATATTTTCATAGTCATTTTCACCATTCACCATTTATATATGATACCAAGTATCAACTTGAATAAGCACTTGTTTCCAAAAAAAAAAAAAAAAAAATTGAATAAGCACTTTGTATTTCTCTCTTAATATCTTTCTGCCTCTCTCTACCTCTTTCCGATTCCTTAAGCCAATCGGCCCGGTGTTACGGAAATCCGGTAGGGAGAAGGAGGTGGTTGTGGTGGTTGACCGGCGGCTGGGTGGTGGTAGGGTTACCGGAATTGTAACATTGTGGGTTGGGAGACTCTGATTGGCAATTTATAACCCAATTTGTGTACATAATTGTAAAAAGTAAGGAATTGTAAGAAAGAGGATTGAAGAAGCTTCCCTTTAGAGGTAATTTTATTTAATTTTGATGTAGAAATGTGGCTTTATTGATGAGTTTCTGAGCCATTTAGGAGATAATTAAGAACGAATTATCGATGAGACTTTTCAAGAACCTTCAATGGAAAAAAAAAAAAAAAAAAAAAAAGGAATTTACAGATTAGGAATATATACATATATGTATATGCGTGTATATATATTTGGTGTGAAGGAATGTGGTGAAATTCTGCTGATGGCCAATATGTTAAGAGATCCGATAAATTCCCATAGCTTGATCTGTTAATATTTCTGTCATGTATCCAATTAATCAACAGGAATTTTGTAATTTTCGTCGGTCAAATTCGTTTGTGTCTATTTTTCTTCAATTTATTCTGTGAAATGTGCTTTTATTTGCTATAATCTTTTCTCCTTAAGAGTAGAATTTGTAGTTTAACTAGGAAATTGATTAAGTCGGACCGGATGTTGTATGCTTAGTTGTTGATTCTACTAGTTTGACAGAGTGTAAGCTCGAAGACTGCCCGGAAAGATGAGCAACAACGAGGAATCTCTAGTTATCGCGAAGAAAGGTTCACCAATCCCACCTCCTTTACCTTGTCTACCGACAACTAGCCACCATGGGAAGGGATTTCTGATCAACAGATTGCCTCAAAGAAGACTCCCTTGTGTTTCGAATGCGATGAAGGATTCGTGGGACCGGCTCTTTGACGAAGGTTATAGAGCCGATGTTTTGGTTCATACAGATGGCGGAGGAATTATATATGCACATGCTAGTGTACTTGTAAGTAATTTCACTTTGCTTTTATGTCTAGAAATTATCTTAATATGGACTTTGATATCATATTCATCAACTACATGTTTGCTAACAGGGCGTAGCTTCTCCGGTATTTAAAAGGATGATAAAGCACGCAAAAAGTCATGGTCGTCAACGATCAATAGCCATACATGGGGCTTCTTACGAGGCAATCCGAGTTTTCATTCGGTTCTTGTACTCTTCCTGGTAAACTCCTACCCCAGAAATAGAGGATCCCGGGCCTGTGCAGTTGTGTGCAGTTGGACTGCACAGAGTTCATGAGATGCATTTTTTACAATTTATAATATCATGGTTGCACGAGCTATATGTTTTTTATTAATCATTTCTCGTGCATTATATGTAGTTATGAACAAGAAGAGATGAAAGAACATGTCTTGGCCTTGTTGGTGCTTTCGCACGTGTTTGTGGTTCCTCAGTTGAAGAGATTGTGCGAATGCCATCTCGAGCAAGGACTACTCAATGTACAAAATGCGATTGACGTCTTTCAGCTTGCACTTTTATGTGATGCTCCTCGACTAAGCCTTATATGTCACCGCTTTATCCAAAGGAGGTTTAAAGCTATTTCCGCCACTGAAGGTTGGAAGGCAATGCAAAAGAGCCACCCCGTGTTAGAAAAGGAACTCCTTGAGTCCATGGTTGAAGCCGAAAATGTAAGCATCCTTTGACCACTTTGACTTCCTCAAAATTAAAATGATAATGATAAACATATGAGTTATTTAGCTAACTTTTTTTTTTTTTTGATGATTTAATCTGTTATAATTTCAATGTATACCTGGTGTCACTTGAGCTAGAGCTGTTTGGCTAACCACATCCTTTCTTTGATGTGTTGATTCTAATTTCAGAGAAAGAAGGAGAAGATTAGGAAATCAAACGAGAGGAAGGTTTACTTACAATTGTACGAGGCGATGGAAGCGCTTGTGCATATATGTAGGGATGGTTGCAGAACAATCGGACCACACGATAAAGTTCTTAAAGAGGATCAAGAGCCTTGCAGCTACGAGTCTTGTAAGGTGCTAGAGTCACTTGTCCGACACTTTGCTGGATGCAAGATGAGAGTCCCCGGTGGCTGCATTCATTGCAAAAGAATATGGCAGCTCTTGGAGTTACACTCTCGTCTCTGCGCCGACTCAGACGCCTGTCGAGTTCCTTTGTGCAGGTGAGCCACGTACTCAATCAACAACACACACACATATGCGGTTTGGTGAATTGATTACTCCCTCTGTCCCCTAATAAGTGTCAGCATTTGACTCATTAAACTGTTTAAGGAACATACTTTACTTGTTTGTACATTGCTCATTTAGAAATGTGATACTTATTTTGGGATATACCAAAAAGAAAAATGCGACGGAGGGAGTATTTTTTTTTTGGGGTTGATACATTTGATGTGGAGTTTTTGAATATGCATGGAACTAATAGATTGATTTGTCCGATCTCCTCCTAACTTGGTTAAAAAAACTGCGAATAACCAAATAATTTCTCTCTTTTTTCAGGAACTTCAAGCAGAGGACCAAGAAACTGAATAAGAAAGATGATATTAAGTGGAGGATATTAGTTAGAAAGATCTTGAGAACAAAGAGCATTTCTGGTGCTCCATTCTTTACTTTGGTAACGACATGAGGGAGCAAGGCGAAGGCCGATGGTTCCTCTGCTGTAACTTACTATATATATATATATATATATATATATATATATATATACTCTCATCAAACAATTTCAGAGAATAATTGGAGAAATCCATTTGAATGTGATCATCAGACATGAACATTGATTTGTATTCCACATTCATTTATTCATTTTAAGGAGTTTTTTAGTCACTGATGCCTTATTATAAGGTGTTGGGTGAGTAGAAGATATCTATGAACAAGTTCATATTGTTATTCTTCTTGGATACAAAAGCAAACTAGTTAAGCTTCTGGGAAATCAAGTTTAGATAGGCTTAAATCAAGTAAGAAGCCAAAAGAATGAAAGTGTATTAAATTACGGTAATTAATTACCGTAATTTATCATGTGGGTTGTTTTGTAATTACATTTCGCTGCCTACCCCAACACAATTGACTAGTTCAAAGTAGGATTCCTCGTGAAAATTCAAGCTTCACACCGAATATTACTGCGTCCGTCCTAAAACGAATGTCCAATAATACTAAATTTAATAATACTAAATTTATTTAGACTTTTAAGTTTTATTAAAATAATCGAACATAAATTGGTGAGCATAATTCAGTCAAGTTTATTACTCATAGGAGAAACCAAAGAGCTCTAGCTCAAGCGGTATCCGGTGTTAGGTCACGAGTTTGAATTCTGTTAGAGGTGTTTGTGTTAGATAAAAAATAGGAAAAATTGCATCCAAGATCACCCAACTATTGACGATGAGTGTTTTTTATCACTCAACTCATTTTTTCTTGCATTGAGTAGCCTAGACTATTTTTTTTGTGCGTCCGTGATCATTACATCTAACGGCATCCAATTTTGTTCGTTAAGTTATCATGTGCAATACACATGACTGAAGTCTGAGGGTAAAATAGGAATTATAAATATTTTCAAGTCATCTTCAACCTACAATCATCGACCTCTTTCTCTCATTCCGGCAGCCCAGGGCCCCAAAACACCTACCCAAAACTAACCCCTCCCCAGCAAGATTTAATTCACAAGCATTAAACCCCCAATTCCAATCAATCACCCAAAAATTGATTTTACCAAACCCATTTTAATATTATTGTGTTGGTGGTTCTTTTGTTTGATTCGGCTGATAGGTTTTAAGGATGGAAGGAAACAAAGATCATGAGGCTTTGAAATGTTTGAAGATCGGTAAAGACGCCATTAAATTGAGCAATTGTACTCGTGCCCTAAAACCCCACGTCCGTCGTAGGTATCGACTACTGGGTCTTCATCAGTGCCTACTCCGGTGGCTTACACCGAAGAGCAGATCTCATTTCTGAGAGAGGTGAAAAGGAAGAACGATTATTATGAGATTATTGAGTTAGAGAAGAATTGTAGGGTTGAGGCTGTTAGGAAGGGTTATAGAAAGTTGTTTTTAAAGGCTCATCCTGATAAGAACAAAGCCCCTAGGGTTGAAGGGTTGCCGGAGATCGAGATGGCCATGGATGGAAGGGGAGAAGGGTTGCCGGAGAGGGGAGAGAGAGTGTGAGTGTTTCTGTGTAGGGGTGTCTAAGGAATATTGATTTGGCCTACTCAATGCTCCTTTCACTTTAATACTTTACACATTAAACCCAAACATATTATTTTATTTCAAAAATTTCATGACTGTCCAATTTTAATAAAATGTCATTTGCATCACACATGATTTTTTAATGCCAAATTATGGATGTCGTTAGCCATAGTGATCATAGATGCTCAAAAAAATTAGTATAGGCTATTGAATGCAAAAACAAATAGTTGAGTGATCAAAACCACTTATCGTGAATAGTTGAGTGACTTTAAATGCAATTTTTATTACTCCCGGGAGAAAGTATATCTTGCTTGTTAGTGTCGAAGTGGAATCAACTAAAATCCTTTGGGGCAGGCTATGCCTATACTTGAAGGGATCCATCGGTTGACACATAATCTCTCAGAATCGTTGACTTTTACGAGTAGTGTGCCCATAGACTAGGGGTGTTCACGGTCTGGTCCGGTCCGGTTTTTATTAAAATTTCACAAATCGGGACCAAACCAATAGTTCGGTTATCTAAAATTTTAGAAGAGGACCAGATCAATACTTTTCAAAACCGATGTCATTGGTCCGGTTCTATTGGTTCGGTTCCAGTCCGGTTCTACGGTTTTACCCACATAAAATTTTTTCCACTCAAAACAATACATGCAAACAAGAAAAAACTAAAATAATTTAATATAATAGTCTCAACTCTCAACAATTTAAAGTCAAACCACATGAAAATTACAAGTACTCAGAACATGACTCTTTCATTTCAAACATAAAACAACAAAAGTAAAAAACTTAATGAGAATTACAGTTGTTAATAAACTGACATCAATACTTTCAATTAAAAAACATAACATTTCTTGACTTGAATAAGCATATGCAATAACGTGCCTTCAACCACAATCTGTAACTTTAACTCACTATCTATCACCGTGACTACCTAAACAAAAGGATAAAAAAGCTGCAGTCTATGAAGTTAATTAGGAAATATATGAGAAAAACCAACACCACTTTATTTTGCTTAAACTATAAATTGAGATGATTTTAAAAAACAACCGTGTATAGAAATATAAAAGAGAAACAAGTATATTATAATTAATATATATTTTTTTAGCAATATAATTACTATATATATACTCCCTCCGTCCCACCCGAATTAGGAATTTTGAGTTGGGCACGGGGATTAAGGAAAAAGGGTTAGTGGAGTAGGTGTTATGAGTATGAAAAGTGAAGTAGGATAGAGAAAGTGGGGTACTATATAAGAATTTGGAACCAGAACCAGAGCCAGACCAACACTATTGGTCCAGTCCGGTTTTTATTGGTTCGGTCCGATTACATTGGTCCGGTCATGTTCCAATTATTTTTTGCACATCCCTACCACAGATAGAGCCGTCAATTCGGGACAACGGGACGGGACGGGACAAAACTATGTTGTCCCGCCAACTATACGGGACGGGACGGGACCAATTTATCGCGGGACGTGAATACCTCGTCCCGTCCCATCCTACCTTGGGACGCGGGACAATTCGGGACAAATACGGGATAGGTTGACGCGATCACCCGATCACAAAATAACGATTTTGAAATAAATCCAACAAATACTAATACTAATACTTAGTCCTTACATAAGTATTATAACAATACTAGATAGAGTAAACTGCTTTTCTGCCCCTCGTACTATGGCTCCAACATCAATTTAACACTCGTACTACTGAAACAACAAATGTATGATGCGTACTATAGTTTTATTAGCAAAATTAACCAATTTACTATTCAGTTGTTAAATTTTTTTAACGAACATTATTTTTTTAACGGGCATTAATTTATTTTAACAAAGATTAATAACTAAACGGAAACATATAGACCTTTTTACATACATCATGTTAACAAAACTAACTTTTGTTATCACCGTCATCTTCCCAAACCCAACATCCACCCCACCCTTTCCCAGCCTAACACCGCCACCACCGCCCCCATCACCACCGCCACAAACCATCACAAACAGTCACCACTCCTGTTGGTCCCAAAGGGCAACAAGGGTATAGAACCGCTAGAGGGGGGGGGTGAATAGCGGTTTAAAATCTTTTTCGAAATACCCTTGAAAATCAACCAAGTGCTTATCATTTTGGTCTATTGCGGTTTAAAGCACTAGAACCGCTCAGATAAAATGCACAGCGGAGTTTATGCGGTTTTGGCCAAACTGAATTATGAAGAGTAGGGCGGTTTAAGTGGTTGAAAATGGAATGATGCAATTGACAAGGCACAACTGAAGTATCACAAAAGTATGCAAATCATTTATCAAGTCAATTCATATAAAAGTAAATAAAGCTCATCAACAGAAATGTAAATGACAAGACAGAAATTAAAGATCAAAGACACACAATTTGAAGAGGTTCGTTCTTGAAAGAACTACGTCCTCTACCTAGGTGGTTAGCCTAGGATTTTCTAATAGCTACTAGACTTGTATTGATTTAGAGGAGTTTTTACAAGATTACAAAAGAATCTAAACTCTAAATAAACAATCTAACCTAACAATGCTATTATAACAACCTGTGTTTTCGAGGTATATAATCTATAAGAAAATATACTCCGGGTGTGTAGTGTGGAAAGAAAACAAGAGCTCAAAATATCTAAGTGATGGCGAGCAAGTGATTACTTTCTGTGCAAGGCTGAGTTGTGATGATTTGAAGGCTTGAAGCTTTGATGAAGAACTCTGGGTTTGCTAAGGAGATGATGAAGATATGAATATCTGGATTTTCAATCTTCAAAGCAAACTTGAATACTTGGGATATTCTCTTTGAAGCTCAGCAACCTTCATTGTTGAGAAATGAAGGCTATTTATAGTGAAGGCATTAGTGACCGTTGGACAAAGAGGTGAGTCATTGTATGGCGGTTTTATGCGTTGTCACAATCCCATTGGTTGACCTGTCACTGTCGTCCTTTGCTTTTGCTTTGTGGCAGGAAGTTGTTGGATCACTACCTGACATTGTCCTTTTAGTTGTTGGAAAAGTACAACGGTAACTTTTCAAAAAGCGAGAAAACCGACATTCCAAGAATAACTGAAACATGACTTGAAGTTTAAGGACAAGTCACCAGTCATTCATTTACGGTTGAAAAGCGAATGTTTGTCTTCAAGGAGTAAATGACAGCAATAACTTCTTCAATATCTTGGTCGGCGGTTCCACCAAATGCATGTGCGGTTTCATGAATGAACTTGAAGTGCGGTTTCATCAAAGACATAAACTGCGGTTTGATGAAGGACTTAAGGCACCATGCTGGCGGTTTGAAGATGGCGGCTTGAGGGACACTAAACCGCTAAGGATAAACCGAACATATCTCAGCCTAACTACTAAACATCTAGAAATGGACTTGTCTAAAAAAATGAAGTAAAACTTCATTACATGTAAACCTAAAGTCCATATAAAAGACACGTGGAATGGGTCAATCAAATCAGGTGGGTGTACTAACAATGAATCCTAACAATCTCCCCCTATTTGATTGATGCAATTACCACACTATGATAGAGCAAACATTGTACTTGGTAAGAACATGCTCAAATGAGTATGTATTGAAACTGCATGTCCCAAGTCAAATGCACACACAATGCTATACCATAGATTTCTAATCTATCAACAAACAAATGAAATGAAAAACAGATAGATAAGAAATACATTCAGATGCATATAAAGAGATATGATTATGAAAATCAGATATGCATGTTTAAACTGAATGTTTAAAACACATACATTTAGAAAAATGTTTTCATGATGAATAAAAGTGCATGGGTTTTGAAAATGCATTGTTCCACAAACAAGTAGTTTGAATAAACAAGGTTTTTGGAATAAGATGCAATGCATTCATTTTCATTATAATCCTTTAAAGGTTTTGGAAGTTACAAAATTACAAGGAAAATAATGAACGGAAAAACTGATTACAAAAGGATAGAAAGAAATCTAGTCAATTCAATCAGGAACCCTGGCGGCGGCTTGGTCTGCGGTTTGAGCAGCATCAGAATGCTCAACTAGGCTGGCGGTTTCAAACACGTATTCAGCTGACTTAAGACGAAGATGGGTCGGTTCATTTACCTTCTCTAAGATTCTTTCAGAAAGCTTC
Organism: Campanula takesimana; assembly: GCA_026119855.1. Taxonomy (NCBI): domain Eukaryota; kingdom Viridiplantae; phylum Streptophyta; class Magnoliopsida; order Asterales; family Campanulaceae; genus Campanula; species Campanula takesimana. The sequence goes on from JAOWBW010000085.1 coordinate 2,919,725, forward strand.
TTCAGGTTGTTGGCATAATGAACTAAGTAGTCAGTTGATGAAACCGTTAGATCAGCTACTTGGTCTAATTTCTTCTCTAGAGCCTCATTCATTTCTTGGGCCGCTTCAAGTCTGAGAGAAGTCAGCTCATTTAGAGTTTCAAGCTTATGTTCTAATTTGAGCTGGTTCTCCAGAAGGGTTTCAATATTGAATTCCATTCTTCCAATTCGAGGGTCAATAGCATTCTCCCTCTTAATGGCATCAACAAGGAAAGGCAGAGAGGAAAGAAATGCAGATTGGGTAAAAACTGACTCCAGAACACATTGAATCCTTACTGGTTCAGTTTCAAAAAGGGAGGAAGGGGAAGGAATGACAGAAAGTGAAGTGTAGGGAAGAGAAGGGGAAATGGAAAGAAGTTGGGTATTGGAGAGAGGAATGGAAGTATAAGGAGAGAACTGCCATCTATAAAGATAAGGAAAGACAATGCAGTTTATCCTAAAGAAAAATTGAGAGCAGAGAGAAAAGATGACCTCAACTGCCAGATCTTCAATGATTTGATCAAGAGTTGAAGCAATGAGTTGATCTGAAGCAGCCTGAGATTCATCGGCTGGAAAGATTGCGAAAGGATTTGGACGACCAGACTTGAGTCGTTGCTCTTCATGCTTATTGGCGGCTCTGATGATGGCTCTATGGCGGTTGGCTTTAGAAGAAGTAGCTCTAAACCTCTTTAGGTAAGCCGCGATGTCTTGTGCACACTTTCTTTTCAAACCACGTGGTTTGGGAGTCCTAACTGCAACTTTGAACTCAGGCAAAACCGAAGGGGCAGAGATATTGATCAGTTGCGGTTGAGCCGACGGTGGAACCGATGGAGAAAATGGTAGAGTAGGGGATCCAGATGGTGAAGGAGTGCGCTCTGGTGAGTCAAAATCTATCTTTCGTTTCAGTGAAGGAGGAGCGGTTTCAACCAACATGGGGTCTATTCCTGCCTTTCTCAGTTCAGCTCTTTCTCTCAAATCCTTTGCAAATGATCCTTTAATGGGTGAGTGATCCTTCTTGTCATGAGCCTCAGTGAAGTCCACTACACCAGGTGGCCTTGATTGCCAGTGCTCCACAAAATCATATTTCTTAATTAATCTTCTCTTCTTCTTCAGCGGTTGAACCTCAAGATTGTCATCATCTTGCTCAGGTTCATCTTGAACTGCCTCAGACACATCAGTCTGCTCAGGCACATCTTGAACTACCTCAGACATATTGGTCTGCTCAGGCACATCTACATCCACAATAACCTCATCCACAAACTGTTCCGCAGTTTGATTAGGCTGAACCGCGGCCTCAGACATGTCAGTCTGCTCAGGCTTGGTTTGAGTGGAGGGTTTGAGGTTGGGAAAGGTAGAAAAGATTAGCTGTAACTGTTCTTCAGTGAATTGAACAGTTGGCAGTTTGAGAGGGGATTTTGGAGGTGAGATAGGTTTGGGTTCAGAGGTGGTGGCTTTCAGTTTTCTCAAGAGATTCACATCTTGTGCAAAATTCATGGTTTTTTCAACATTTGGCTTGATTGGGGAAAGGGGTTTTATCTGGGGTTTAGAAGAGGTAGGAGGAGTTGATTTAGTGAAAGGAATTGGTTTAGATGAAGGTGGAAGCGGTTCAGAAGAGGGATTGGATAGAATAAGGAAGGATTTTGGTAAAGATGGTTTTGGAGGAAGATTGGATGAGGGTTTGGAAGGGTCAGTAACTTTGGCTTTCTTCTTTCTTGGAGCCGCGGTTTCCCTGGGTTGAGCCGCAGGGATTACACAGGCTCCCCCTCAACCGCAGACTCCCTCTCAACTGGAGCCTCAGTTCCATCCAGGCTAACTCCTAGCCTATTCAAGGTGGCAGTTTGAGCTGCTTCTCTAGCTCTTGTAGCTGCGGCTTGATCTGCTATGGCACCGGCATAAGGTTTGCCTGACTTATTGAGCCGAGCCTCAGGATAGGGTCCTCTCTGTTCTTCAGGCAGAGGATCAGCATTCCATACCGCTTGTGCAAACCGCCATCCAAACCCGATTCTGAAAGCATCAAGTTTTGAAGCACCAAACAAGGTCTTCTCATTCGGTTTCACCCACTCAGCTTCGTTTGCCACAGAAGCCTTAAAGATCACAGAATCCTGATGAAGGAACTTTGTTAAGAGTCTGCAGTGAGTTCTGATCTTTGTTTTTCCAGCGGCTTTGGCAGAAGTATGGCGGCTGAGGGCATTGATCATTTCTTGCATGATGATCCTTGGCCAGTGCAGCTTCTTCCCTTTGTAGATAGCCACGCAGTAGTTGTACTGCTCAGAAGTGAAGTTGTTGTGATTGCCATTCTTGCACATCACTCTAGTATCTACTAAATCACACAACATTACCATAATTTCTCCAAACTCCTTCTTGGGGGGTGGACTTAGTGTTGAAGACAGAAACCCCTAAGAGCTCCTCAGTAGTTCGGCTGACTAACTCTGGTTTGATGGAAAGAATTCCAGAATTTTCTAAACCAGCCAGGATTGCAACCTTTGAAGCAGATAAAACCACATCTTTTGTCCTGACAGTGGACTTGATGGCATTTTCAGTCTTAACTTCCCCAGACTCTAAATCCCTGATTTCTTCACCTTTACCATTCAACAGGGGTACCACACAGACAATCCCATTGTCAAAGAATTCTGCACAAAGCTTTTTGTCAAACTTCGGTTCATCAAATTGGAATAGGGGCAGCAGTTTCGATGATTCAAGAAGGGCAAGCAGTTTTCTTCCAACTGCATCAGCTTCGAATTCGGCTTTAATGATTTGAGATCCAGGTACAAAGTTGGATTCATCCTAAAAATAATCAAAGTTAGTAAGAGATTGGTGCAAGCAGTTTGAATAAACCAAGCATTCAAACTGCTACAAGGAATTCTAACAATGAAATAGGCGGTTGAAGCAAGACAGTGGTAAAATGGTAAACACCCAAAACTAGACATGAAAAGAATTTGAAAAAGGATTTGAATGCATGAAGAACATGATGAACAGGGGATAAACATGCAAAACAAAAACTTAACCAAAACATGAAAGAAGTATACCAAAAGATTCGAAATGAGCAGATACTAACAAAGTTATAAAAGAACAAGTTCAAATAACAAACCCAGAACATAGTATCAAAAGAAATACGAAAGAACACCCGAAAACCCAAAAATCAAAATTGTTCAAAAATTGAACAAAAGACATGAAATAAACATCAAACCCAGCATATATGAACATATGTAAGCATAATTAACCAAAAATTGAACGAAAAAGCAAGGAAAAAAAATTAGAATACGAACAAGCTTTTACGAACAACAATGGCGAAAAGGATGAAATGCTAGAGTGAAGGGTTCAAGAAATCATATCATATCATCTTTGGTTTGTTTAGATGTAGACGGAGCATTGGACACGGATGATTTCTTAGGTGCCATTTAAATTTTGAAAAGAGTATGAGAAATTTGGAAGAAAAAAAAGGAGGTTTGCAGAAGAGAGAGATAAATGATGAAGAAGGTAAAAAGGTAAAAAGAAATAAACTTTGTCTTTTATACTCAAATAACTGTTCTTCGGGTAATGGAACGACGAGAACGGCGCACAATGGTCTCTAGTGGCGTCCCACGTCACATAGAATTTAATGCGGCAGCGAAATTTGTAAAAAGATCCTTATAATTGATATGACATAAAGTAGGGACTAAAATGCAATTTCATACCTGAGCAGTTTGATTGAGCAAACCGACTTACCTTACCTCTTCAGCGGTTTTCATGAAACTGATATCTCTCTAATCTGATGGCGGTTTATATGTTTAAACCGAATGACTTTGCTTTCTTGTCGGTTTTGAAAGAACCGATTTCATTCATTTTGACTCGTCAGTTTGATGGAGTATCTTGTACCGAACCATTTATTGATGCGGTTTTAATGATGACAGAACCGCACACTAGATGACTTTTCTAAGAATAGCCAAAACACTTAAACAAAAGATATTAGAAATAATATATATAGATATAATATCTTAAGTTAGTTCTAACATACCCATTTCTCCTCGTAAATGATAGAACTTGGAATTTTCAAGCGGTTTGGTGAGGATATCAGCAATTTGATCATCTGTTCCCACCTTTGCTAGAAAAATATTTTTCTTTTCAACATGGTCTTTGAGGAAATGATATCTTATGTCGATGTGCTTGGTTTTTGAGTGCTGAACTGGATTGTTGGAGATGGATATTGCAGTAGTGCTGTCACAGTAGATAGGGCAGTTTTGTTCAAATATCCCGTAGTCCTCCAACTGTTGTTTCATCCAGAGAATTTTGAGAGCAACAGCTTCCAGCCGCTATATATTCAGCTTCAGCGGTTGATACTGAAACCGACGCTTGTTTCTTGCTGGACCATGACACAAGCCGCGTTCCAAGGAACTGACAAGTACCACTTGTGCTCTTTCTGCTTATCTTACATGCTGCAAAGTCGGCATCTGAATAACCTAATAGATCAAATGAAGATTCTTTGGAGTACCAAAGTCCAAGGTTAACAGATCCACATAAATATCTAATAATACGTTTGACAGCAATAAGATGAGATTCTCTAGGATCAGCTTGAAATCTAGCACAAACACAAACACTGAACATGATATCTGGCCTACTAGCAGTTAAGTAAAGTAGAGAGCCAATCATACCTCGGTAGAGAGTTTGATCAACTTTCTTACCATGTTCATCTCGATCCAAACTGTAGGCCTTGGGCATTGGGGCATCAACTGGTTTAGCGGTTTCAAGCCCGAACTTCTTTATCAAATCTTTAGTGTATTTGGCTTGGTTGATAAAGATCCCATCATGGCATTGCTTGACTTGGAGTCCAAGAAAGAATGTCAACTCTACCATCATACTCATTTCAAATTTACTCTTCATTAGCTTCTCAAACTTAACACACATAGTTTCATTAGTAGAACCAAAAATAATATCATCAACATATATTTGAACTAATAATGAATGACTTTTGTGTTTAGCTATAAATAGAGTTGTATCAATTTTACCTCGAGAGAAGCCTTGTTCAATAAGAAATTTAGATAGAGTGTCATACCATGCTCTTCGAGCTTGTTTGAGTCCATACAATGCTTTCTTGAGTTTGAAGACATGATTTGGAAATTTGTTGTCTTCAAATCCTGGCGGTTGGGCTACATAGACTTCTTCTTGTAGTTCACCATTCAGAAATGCGCTCTTCACATCCATTTGATATAACTTGAATTTCTTGAAGGATGCATAGGCCAGGAACAATCTTATGGCTTCAAGTCTGGCAACAGGGGCAAAAGTTTCATCATAGTCTATGCCTTCTTCTTGCCTATAGCCTTGAGCAACCAACCTAGCTTTGTTTCTTGTTATTGTACCATTCTCATCCATCTTGTTTCTGTATACCCATTTTGTTCCAATTACTGTATGATCATTGGGTCTTGGAATTAGGGTCCAAACTCTGCATCTTTCAAACTGATTGAGCTCTTCTTGCATTGCAGCTACCCAACTTGGATCAATTAGAGCTTCATCTGCCTTCTTCGGTTCCATCTGAGACAACAGAGCAGTTGAGAACAAACTGTGATCATCTCTGTGAGTCAAACTCCCTCTGGTTTAGACACCAGTACTGATAGGACCAATAACGTTGGTAGTTGGATGGTCTCTATGTTCATTAATTTCAGGAGGGAGGTTGTCTTGAACCACTATTTCTTGAAGATTTTCCAGAGGAGGATCATCTTGATAATCATTGAAATCTTCATTGAAGGTTAGATTTGGAACTGGTTCGACAGTTTGAATGGGATCAGAAGACAGCGGTTCAACAGTTACACCATCAGCGGTTTGAGTAGGTGCGGCTGAAGAACTGGATGTAGCGGTTTCAGTAGGATGGTTGTCAGTTGCTCTATGTCTAGTGCCTGTCTCAAAATCACTAAAATCATTAGCAACATTTGGAGCCATATGTGGCTCAAGGAGAGCATGTTCATCAAATGTAACATGGACTGACTCTACAATTTTTAAAGATGTCTTATTGAAACAACGAAAAGCTTTGGAGTGTTTAGAATAACCAACAAAAATACCTTCATCGGCCTTAGCATCAAATTTACCTCGATGCTCTTTGCCATTGTACAAGATGTAACACTTGCATCCAAATATTTTGAAGAAGGTAATGTTGGGTGATCTGCCTCTCCACAATTCATAAGGAGTCTTGTTGTGAACTTTGATGATGAGGGAGCGGTTCTGGGTGAAACATGCGGTATTGACAGCTTCGTCCCAGAAGTACTTGGGAAGCTTGGCTTCTGCAATCATAGTCTTTCCTGCTTCAATCAAAGTTCTGTTCTTTCTTTCCACTACTCCATTCTGTTGTGGAACTCCAGCGGCAGAGAAATTATGATCAATTCCATGATCGTCACAATATTGGGCAACACCATTGTTTGTAAATTCGGTTCCATGATCTGAACGCACGGCAACAATGTCATCCAATTTCTGAGTTTGGAGCTGTCTAAAGAGAGCGGTTACGATGCCATAAGTATCATCTTTAGAGGCCATCATTTCCACCCATGTATATCTTGAATAATCATCAACCACCACAAGTGTATAGCAGTTTCCTCCAATACTGGCGGTTGGGACAGGTCCAAATAAATCCATGTGCAGCAGTTGCAAACAGCGGTTCGTTGAAGGTGCGGTTTTACTAGGAAATGACTGTTTGGGCTGCTTTCCAAGCTGGCATGCTTTACACTTTTCATCATGATGGTCAGCCACTTTGGGTCGTCCTTTTACTAGACCATCCCTATGCAGTTTTGCTAGATACTTGAAGTTCAAGTGGCTGAGCCGCTTATGCCATAACCAGCTGCTTTCACTTATATTTTTGGCTACAAAATAGAGGTCAGCAATAGAAACAATATTGCTTAAATCTATCATATAAACATCACTTGTTCTGTTGCCAGTCAGTAGAGTGACTCCAGAGGAAGCATCTTTGATATAACAGCTAGTTGATGTGAAGATGCAGTTCATTCCTTTGTCACAAAACTGAGATATGGAGAGAAGGTTGTGCTTGAGTCCTTCTACTAGTGACACATTTTCAATAGTCACCTTTCCTCGTTTGATTGCTCCATATCCTACTGTTTCTCCTTTCTTGTTGTTACCAAACACTACTGGGGGACCTTTCATTTGGATGAAACTGCAGAGTAGTTCGGAATCTCCAGTCATGTGTCGTGAGCATCCATTATCCAAATACCAGAGATCCTTCTTCTTCTTAGCGGTTCCAGCCATAAAACATGAAATCTGAAAAATAAACATGAAAGGTTTTGGTCCCCCTTATTCCTTGGGTCCTAGGGTTAGCAGCTTTTTGGGACCCACACCTGTTTGACCTTAGGATTTTTACGTCCCTTGGCATTGGGTGTGAATCTTAAAAGACAATGACCAGCACTATGACCAAAATCGGCACAAATAGAACAATGAATTAAGCCAGATTGTGGTTGCGGTTTTACAAACCCATTACTGACCTTCGGTTTCTCATGTTTTACTGGGTCAGCGGTTTTGGCTTTAACAAAGTTAACCTTCTTGAGCTCAACCTTTCTCTTAGGTGCGGCTTTAGGAAATATAACAGGATATTCCTTAAACCGACTAGGAGCGGTTTCATCACTCAATACTTCCTTGGTTGCCTCAGCCGCTGTGGATTTCTCTTTCCACTTTGGATCTCTCCCAGTTTGGTTTTTAGGATACTCATAGAAATAATTTTGCTTTTTAATTTCTTGTGTTGAGCCCTTTTTACCAGCATGATTCACCTTAGGAATTTCTTTGGTTTGTTCAGTTGGTTTCACACCACCTTCAGCACAGAGACAAGGACACTTACACCCATCATCAGTTTTAAATCCCAATCCACTTTTCTCCTTAGAGAGAATTTGTGAATTAACGATTTGTTCCATGGTGACACCAGACTTAGTCCACACATCGGTCACTTTTTGAAGTTCATCCCTTTGTGCAGTAAGATCATGGATTCGGGTGAGAAGTACCTCGGTTCTGTCCTTAAGGTAGCGGTTTTCTTCCACAATAGAAGCTATCCCAACAATTTGGAGCTTGAGTTTTTCAATCTCCTCCTTATGGGACTTGCACTCTTTTTGGGAATATTCAAGTTCCGCAACCATTAATTTATATGCCTTTTTAAGCACAGTGTGTTGTTAACAAATAACATTAGCACGTTCAAGTACCTGGTCATCATGGCTTTGTTCGGTTTGATCCTCAGGAGAGTAGTTTGGTGAAGTAGGAGTTTTGCTTTGTTTAGCTTCAGGAGTTCTTGGTGAAACTGACTTCATTTGATGGAGTGGCAGTGGAAGGCTTTCGTCAATTTCAACTTTTTCTTCAAACCCATTAGGCAAAGATTTGCAACTCCTTCATCTTCATCACTATCATCTGTATCAGAACCCATCCATGTTAATGGTTGTTCTCCTTGTTCAGCAACCATTCCTCTTCTCTTGAAAAACTTTTTTTTGAACGGTTTCTTGGCAGGAGCGGCTTCATAGCGCGGTTTGGGACAACTGGAGGCAAAATGACCTGGTTGTCTGCAGTTGTAACAAACAAGATCATCCCTTTTCTTAGCATCAGCTGCTTTGTTGAATCTGGTTGGAGGGACAAACTTTGCAGGGCCGCCTGACTGAAATTGAGCTCTGTTCTTTCTGAACTTGGTGTAGTTTTTCACATAGAGAGCAAACTCGTCATCATCCATGTCATCAAAATCAACTTGAGTAGAACTGGATGCTACACTTTGGGAATTTTGAGATGGAGTGTAGGATTGATGAGATTGCTGAGGTTGAGGATAGGGTTGATGATGTTGAGGGTAAGGTTGATGAGGCGGTTGGTAATACTCTGGAGGTGCGGTTTGAGAAATATATCTTAGAATATTTGGATCAAAAGAAGCGGTTTGTAAATGGGTATTAGATGCGGTTCGATGGTGATCTGGATTGTAAACTGGAGATGTGGCATTGTTGAAAGCGGCAAGAGAAAGAGACTTGAATCTGTTTTTGGTTTCATGAGCTTCCTCAAGCTTGAATTCAAATACCCTTAGCATGGCATAAAGATGACGAAGATCAAGAGCTTCCAGATCTTTGTTGTCTTCAATGTTGGTAGTTTTGATCAGCCATTCTACCAAGAGATTGCATGAATCTCATGTTCAGGTCAGTATTGGAATACTTGTGCCCTAGAGAGAAACATACATTGACAATTTCCACGAACCGCTCATAGCATTGGCGAAGAGATTCCTTTGGGTCTTTGACAAAGTAATCAAAAAGCCTTCTCTGTTGGTAGAGGCGGTTCTTCTTGGTGTCTACATCTCCTTCCAAAAATTCAATGATGCCATCCTATGTTTCCTTTGCGGTATTGCAATCTAGAACCTTTGAGTGAGTTCTTAGATCAATAGATGATACAAGCATGGACATAGCTCTACCATCAAAGTCCACATTCCGTTGATCAGTTTCGGTCCATTCAGCTTCCGGCTTCTTGATTTCCGCGGTTTGTCCAGCAGTACCTGCATCAGGGTTAGCCTTCATCGGGACATAGGGTCCATTAACAATTGCAGTCCATAATCTGCGATCCTCAGATATCATGTGCTTCTTCATCCTATCTTTCCAGAAGATGAAACTATCTTCATTAAGAATAGGTAAGTGATTAGAGTTGGATGTCTGCATCATATGGGAGTTTATGTTTGCCATTGGATCAGCACCCAAGCGGTTAAGCTTGTAAAATAATTTTTGGTGGATATGCTCTGATACCACTTGTTGGTCCCAAAGGGAAACAAGGGTATAGAACCGCTAGAGGGGGGGTGAATAGCGGTTTAAAATCTTTTTTGAAATACCCTTGAAAATCAACCAAGTGCTTATCAGTTTGGTCTATTGCGGTTTAAAGCACTAGAACCGCTCAGATAAAATGCACAGCGGAGTTTATGCGGTTTTGGCCAAACTGAATTATGAAGAGTAGGGCGGTTTAAGTGGTTGAAAATGGAATGATGCAATTGACAAGGCACAACTGAAGTATCACAAAAGTATGCAAATCATTTATCAAGTCATTTCACATAAACGTAAATAAAGCTCATCAACAGAAATGTAAATGACAAGACAGAAATTAAAGATCAAAGACACACAATTTGAAGTGGTTCGTTCTTGAAAGAACTACGTCCTCTACCTAGGTGGTTAGCCTAGGATTTTCTAATAGCTACTAGACTTGTATTGATTTAGAGGAGTTTTTACAAGATTACAAAAGAATCTAAACTCTAAATAAACAATCTAACCTAACAATGCTATTATAACAACCTGTGTTTTCGAGGTATATAATCTATAAGAAAATATACTCCGGGTGTGTAGTGTGGAAAGAAATCAAGAGCTCAAAATATCTAAGTGATGGCGAGCAAGTGATTACTTTCTGTGCAAGGCTGAGTTGTGATGATTTGAAGGCTTGAAGCTTTGATGAAGAACTCTGGGTTTGCTAAGGAGATGATGAAGATATGAATATCTGGATTTTCAATCTTCAAAGCAAACTTGAATACTTGGGATATTCTCTTTGAAGCTCAGCAACCTTCATTGTTGAGAAATGAAGGCTATTTATAGTGAAGACATTAGTGACCGTTGGACAAAGAGGTGAGTCATTGTATGGCGGTTTTATGCGTTGTCACAATCCCATTGGTTGAACTGTCACTGTCGTCCTTTGCTTTTGCTTTGTGGCAGGAAGTTGTTGGATCACTACCTGACATTGTCCTTTTAGTTGTTGGAAAAGTACAACGGTAACTTTTCAAAAAGCGAGACAAACCGACATTCCAAGAATAACTGAAACATTACTTGAAGTTTAAGGACAAGTCACCAGTCATTCATTTACGGTTGAAAAGCGAATGTTTGTCTTCAAGGAGTAAATGACAGCAATAACTTCTTCAATATCTTGGTCGGCGGTTCCACCAAATGCATGTGCGGTTTCATGAATGAACTTGAAGTGCGGTTTCATCAAAGACATAAACTGCGGTTTGATGAAGGACTTAAGGCACCATGCTGGCGGTTTGAAGATGGCGGCTTGAGGGACACTAAACCGCTAAGGATAAACCGAACATATCTCAGCCTAACTACTAAACATCTAGAAATGGACTTGTCTAAAAAAAATGAAGTAAAACTTCATTACATGTAAACCTAAAGTCCATATAAAAGACACGTGGAATGGGTCAATCAAATCAGGTGGGTGTACTAACAATGAATCCTAACAACTCCACCTAACCAACTCCACCATTTTCAATTCGTCATTCACCCTTTTATAGAGTAACCAAATACCCGTCGATATATGGAATATGGAAACGGGCAAAAACAAATTATTAATTGAAAACAAAAACAAGAAAATCTAATACAAACAGCATCAATAATAGACAGAGAGGAGAAAAAGCAATTACCGTTTGTAAACTTCACCAAACGTGCCGCCCCAAAGTCGCTTCCGGAAAAGTCCTTCGGCGCACTGGTGGCCTTCCCACAGCTCAAGCCCACATGTAACAATTCCCGGCACGAAAACCACTGGATGCTTCGCCCTCAAACCTTCCTTAAGCAATTTAACGCCGGGAGGATCCGGTAACGGCCCCGTGATGGCTTCCGTTACGTATTGGGGGAAAGACGACGGCATCGCATTGTACAGAAACAGCAAAATCCACCACACCACACAAATGCACCCCACAAACCAACAACAATTGTCCACACACGACCACTTATTCTTCTTCTTTTTCTTCTTTGCATTTTCTTCTTTCTCTAATAATTTCGTTTTCAGGTCGTCATCCTCTTCATCCGGCTGCAGATCGGAGGCCGGCGGTTTCTCATTTTCAGACGGTTTTCTTCTCCGAATTAACGATGACATATCGATTTAGGTTATGTATTGAATAGGTCGTATGAGCTTTCTGGTAGGGTTTGGTTGAAACCCTATATTGTGGCGGCGGGGGAGCGACCGAAGGGTGGTTGAGTGGTCGCCGAATGTGGTGTCGGAGAAATTCGGTAGGGATGGGATTTTAGTGGATTTGGCTTGGGATTGGATGAGTGGTGGTGTCGCCGGAGGTGGGGAGGGGTTGCCGGAAGTGGGGAAGGTAGAGAGAGAAAGTGTGTGTGTGCGTTGTGTGTCGGGGGAGGGAGGGGAGGGTGGGTTTTGTTTGGGTCTTAGGGGTAGTTCTGTCATTTAGGTAAATTAAAATTGTGTTCTTGGATTAGGTGGTAGTTTGACTTAAGATGAGGGACTAGGTGGTAATAATCCCTTTGTTAAATTATTAACATTCGTTAAAATAAATTAATGCTCGTTAGAAAAAATAACGTGTGTTAGAAAAAGTTAACAACTGAATAGTAAATTGGTTAATTTTGCTAGTAAAACTATAGTACGCATCATACATTTGTTGTTTCAGTAGTACGAGTGTCAAATTGATGTTGGAGCCATAGTACGAGGGGCAGAAAAACAGTTTACTCATACTACTAGATAAAGGTAGGAAGTTTGTTCAAAAGAAAAACAAAAGGCAGCAAGTTTGTTCAACTAATACTAATACTTAGCAAGTTTGTTCAAAAAAAAAAAAAAAAAAAAACTTCATCAGCAACTTCAGCAAAGGAAAGCAACAGCAACTTCAGCGAGCAATGAATTTGTGAATTGGGTTTGGGCCGCTGGGGTTTTTTAATTGGGCTTGGGCGGCTGGGATGGGATTTAAAAAATGCGGGACGTCCTGTCCCGTCCCGTCCCATCCCGCTTTGTCCCGCGTCCCATACGACGTCCCGAATAGTCCCGCATCTTTTCGGGACACGAATATGCTGTCTCATCCCGTCCCATATATATAGCGGGACGGGACGGTATGGGACGGGACGGTCCCGAATTGACTGCTGTAACCACAGACGAACCAACGATTCGTATAAATAATTCAATTCCAAACCCTCCCCTTCCTCCGTTGAGCAGTTCAGAGCCGGAGATGCAGCCACTCGAACGGCCCCTTTGTTCATTGATCTGCTGGTAATTCTTTCTAACCGCATAGCCATTTGCTCCGGTTTTTCAATTTGAGCGCGGCATTTTTACAGTCACCTGGCACGCAGTCCATTTGTATTGTTCTCTCACAATGTGTGTTTTGCTATATCAAAATCTGAGCAATACAAAAAGTAGATTTGTTCGCTCAATTAATTGGTGATGTTGTGAATGTACAAGAAGAATTGGTAGATCATGTAAAAGTACAAAGCCCCTATAAAGGAATTCTGCAGTGAGAACAAAATAATTTTCTTAATGCTCAACATTATTAGTTTAGTACCCTAATTTAAATTCATCCCAGTGCATGATGAATGTAATTCAAACCCTAAGTTATTTGTGTGTGAAGATAATTATTTTAACTAGGCATTTGTGTTAAAGAGTAGAAAAACGAGTGTGTTGTATATGCTAGTAATTTAATTTCCAGAACAGATGATGCCTTCCGCAATATATTCTTGAAAAGTTGGATGAATTATATGACCACTGATTGTCAACTAATTCAAACCTCTTGCACCATTGAGCAGTTTAGAGTTCAGAGCGGCAGATGCAGCCATTCAAACAGCCCATTTCTTCATTGTTCTGCTGGTAATTTGGTATGTCGTCGTCTTCTTCTTTCTAACAACTTAGCCATACTAATATTTGCTCCTGTTGTTTCAATTTGTGTTCGGCATTTACACAGTCAGTTCGCAGGCAGTCTGTTTTGTATCGTTCTCTTACAATGTGTTTTCGCTGTGTCGAATTCTGAGGAGTATAAAAAGTAGACTTGTTCATTCTATTAATTGGTAATGTTGTAAAGAGTTGAGAAAACAAGATGGATTTATCATAAGGAATTCTATAATAAGGACAAACAAATTTTCTTAATGGTGAACATTAGTAGTTTAGTACTCTAATTTAAATTCAGCCTAGTACATGATGCCATGTAATTCACACCCTGCTATGTTAAGTGAAGGTAGCTATATAAACCAGGGTATTGTAGTATATCATAGTTTCTAGAACAGATGAGGCCTTCCAAAATGTATTCTTGGAGTTGGATGAATCATATGACCACTGATTCTCATTTAATTCACCTTTTTATTTGATCTTCGTTTGGCTCGTCGAACCATTCATTTTTCTCTTGGGGAATCCCCTGGAATTTCAAGATGCCCTTATTTTTTGTACATGTAACAGGCCGATTTCTTGGAAATGAACGGCTTCTCTCCGAATATTTTCACTTCTGAATCATTCTTCTACCTTTTTGACTTGACAATCTCAAGATTTATCCTCTTATAAGCCTCTAATGATGCATTGCACTATATCACGGCGAAGAGCTTTCTTCATCCGAACTTCTATCGTGACGCACGTTGTATCTGTTCAGGACTGGTAATGATGCAGTTGGGGGAATCCTGAAGGCTCTTGCTGATCCCACCATTGTTTTATCCTGCATCTGACCAACCTCTTTGCAAACAAGATCCAATATGGAGAGAAAATCCCTAACAATCATGAAGATTCTTAAAGGATAGGCTCCCTCTTTGTTGGTGTCACCGTGGAAATACTCTGTGACCTCTCTCACCATGGCCAATGCCTTTCTTTCATCATCCTTTATCCTGATGATTTCTGCTTCTGCATCTTTGAGAAAGATTTTCATTGATTCAAAGAATTTCACTTGCATGTTTGGCTTCTCATATTGAGTTACCAATCTAACTTTCTCGAGCCCAGTTGCTAGCTTCGACACGTAGCCGCTCAAGACATCTGAGTCCATTCCTGCTGCCTTCTTGACATTGACCAGTTCTCTGCCCAAGCCTCCTACAACTTGCAACCCTTGCTTCTTAAAACTCTCTTCACTTAGCCCTGAATTCATCTTGTACGAAAGATCTTCTGTTTTAGGTACTGAACCAGTACCTTCTGACCTTATAATTTCTTGGACAACAAAGTGGAGCAACGTCGTCTTTCCATCTGTTCCCTTTATGTCTACCAATTTCAACAGTGTATCAAGTTTGAATGATCTAGCTTCACCACGATTAGTGCCAACATTCATGCGGTTTCCTGTTCTTAAAACAGCTTCAAGGAGTTTGAGGAATAGCCTACTGTTCCTCAGTTCTTCACTTGCTGCCTGATAAAAGTCATATCTAATTAGCTACGGAGTACAATTTTCAATCAGGATACGTACTTGAAAACAATAAAGTCTTTTGGTGTTCAGAGACTGCAATTTGTATATTCCTTTTAAGATTCACTTAAGCATTTTTTTTTTAATTTGTGCTTGTATATCTTGCACAAAAAAGCAAATCAGAGAAGTATCTCATTTTACGTTGACTGGTCTATAAAAAAATTATATAATAAATCTAAAATCTTAAAAGAAGATATGAATTCACTTGACTTGGATCTCATAAATTAAAGCTGCAGAAACCAAGGTAAATCAAATTTTGAAGTTTTTTTTTTTCTTTTCCGAGAGGCTTTAGCCAACTTTACCTCTAGGGTTTGGAAGGAAGTCCGCAGATAATTTACTTCTGAATCAAAGTTTGCCCTGTATAGCATGGCCTCCACTCGTTTGAATGCAAAAGGTACATCAAGGACTGCCCTGAGAAATCTCTCTGCAGTCCCTAATTTTGAAATGTCACCTCTATAGTCTCTAAGTTTGATCTCTTCCTCCTTGGTTGGAGCCATCTTCACTAGAGTTTCCAAGAGCTCAACTCCCAAGCCTTCCGGATTTCCTGTTGCACCAAAGTGCATAATATGTGGTGAGGCTATGCAGGATCCATTGTAAACTTATATCTTTAAGTCAATCCACATCTGGTTTTCTGAAATATCAATTTTCTTAGAAGTTTGTTTCAATGTCAGGTAATGTAATTCCGACGCTCTTAGCAGTTTGTTTCTTATGTAGCAGAGTATTTTTGCCAATAATCATAGTCTGACTTCATATAGCCAATTCATCTTCTAACTTTTTCTAGTTCAGTTCTGCTACAGATGAAGAGGAAACTTATGCTACATATTCTGTAACTAACGCAAGGGAGAGAAAGAGGGAAAATGTTCTGCCACATTGAAAGTTACATGAAGGTATTTTTTTCCTGTACCCTAAGTTAAGCACAATTTTTATCCCACTTGGAGTGTCCCTTTTTTGTTTTATTGGATGTCCCACCTAAAAGGGTCCCTTCTTCAATAAGTAAACTTATTACTGCATTTTTTTCTACTTTAGCCCTTATAGCAGAAACAAGCTTGGCTAGTGGCTACTAAATCTACTTCTGCTATATGACAATTTTTGAAGTCAATGCTTTGGGGTTTCAAATTCTCACTCTCCTATTGAAACGGAGGGAGCTCTTTGTTTTGAGAAAATCTAAAAATAGTTGACATGGGCTTAATCATAATCTTCTTCATATATGCTTGTGGTATATCTACTTTTATAGTTTCATGTGTAGCAAGAATCATGTTCACACTTGACCTACAAATGGGGTTGTGTGATGGACACTTAGTGTCAGCCTGTCAGGCCAGCGATATCTATATTGAGACACCATAACTCTACTGGAGTATCGAATTTCACAAACTTTTCAAAAGATGGACTATGTTGTGCATGCATCTTGGAAAACCAGCTACTCTCTCCGACCCAAAAAGAAGTCCATTTGACTTTCTTGATCAACATGATTGAACTTCGACAAAATAAATTATGAAAATTTAAACGCCTTCATGAATTGCTAAATATTGTTATTGATGCACCATTAAGAATACTATTAATAACAAGTTTTAGAATTTCATGAGGATAGTTAAATTTTCATAATGTTTGGTCAAAAGTTCGATCAAGTTGACCCACAAAGTCAACTAGGGATTTTTTTTTTTTGGAGGGAGTATTTCTTATGATTTTAAAGTTCTACTTGTCAAACTTGAAGCACTTTTAAACTAGTATAACTTCTTGCAAATGATATCGACTACAAGGTCTCAAATAAACATTCATCCTCATTTGTTCTTTCCATTTCTTATCTTTCCCTGTAGGAGAATCCAGGTACAAATAAACACACGAGTACCTAATCATTGGCTTTCTTATCATTCATGAGTACATATTTGCTAGTAGATTCATTTTTATGTCCATAACGTAATTGCGCCCTGATACACGTGAGTGCATATATAATATCTTTATGTTTGAACATTTCTTTGTGTTTGTCAAACTTCATTGTCATTTGCCCTAGTATGTGTTGTCTTGTTTTGGTTCCTTAGATATTTGTATTCAGGTCATATGCTGCTAATCTTTGACAATACTACCCTTTCTACAAATGCACTCGTGTCTTCATGGGCACTGATAGGGCCTCGAAAACATCAAATATGAAGTAGCTGTATATCCGAAAACATACTTAAACTTGACCTCACTTTTAGCATGTTCATTACAAGTATGCTTTTCCTTGAAGAGCAAAGCTTATGTCTGCTAACTTGGGTAAATCACGTCTTTGCCAACATTATTAACAGAGAAAGCTGTGATGAAGACTGTCATCCTATGAGAAAGATGATGCCTTGATATGAGGTCTTAAGAATAATCAATTCATATACATTTTTTTAATCCTTACTCCAGCACTGCAGATTCCTGCGTCCATTCCGGGTCTAAACCTCGTTACTTGTGACTTCTTAGTAGAGCCGTCAATTCGGGACAACATGACGGGACAAAACTATTATATCCCGCGAACTATACGGGACGTCCCGAATTTATCGCGGGACGGAAATTCCCCGTCCCATCCCAAATCACCTCGGGACGCGGGACAAATACAGGATACGTTGACGCGATCACCCGATCACAAAAAAGGACAATTTTCAAGTTGAAGTGGGCATTATAAAGATTCAGAACAAATCACAAACAAAACCAACTAAACAAGAACTGTACTAAACAACATAATACATTAACGTGGAATGGAATGACTAAAAAACGATCTAGAAGAGGTCAAGAATTTGTACCTGCCGGAAGAGGAGAAGCAAACTCACTGGCGCCGCAGAGAAGAGGAGAAGAAGCGGTGGTTGGTCGCCTCGTCGCGGTCGGTGTGGGAAGGAACGATTGCGTATTGCGGTCTGCGGAGCGGAGTTTCTGAGTGAGTGAGTACTGACTACCGAGTAGTCGTTGACTCTTTGTCATCGGCTAGGCTAGGGTTTATGTGTGCGATTTTGGGAAATTGGGATTTGCGATTTGGAATTGCTGAATTGGATATGCCGTAATCTGTATGTGCGTCGGCTAGGATGTGGTTAAGTCAACAGACTAACGTTGGGCTTGGCCACTTGGGCTTGACTCGCTACTAGAGTAGAGACCTAGAGTTGGAACTTGGAAATTGGGATTGGGCTGAAGTGGAAAAAAATGCGGGACGTCCCATCCCATCCCGCTTTGTCCCGCGTCCCAAACGGGACGTCCCGAATAGTCCCGCATTTATACGGGTTTAGAAAATCATGTCCCGTCCCGTCCCATATATATAGCGGGACGGGACGTCCCGACGGAACTGTCCCAAATTGACGGCTCTACTTCTTAGTATTCTGATATTCAGTTTTTATGTTTTGATCAGAATCTACGTGCTTTGCATTTTCATCAGATTCATAAGTTGTGGTGGATGAAGGGACCTCTACAAAAAAGGGGGCCGAGGAACACAAGGTCTTAGGAACGTGGATATGTCAAGAGTGTCAAGAGAGTTGGTTTTTTTTTTTTTTTTTTATCACTTGAAGTGGCTACCTCTGCCGTCTTGGTTTCCACTTGATTTTAACCTTGTCCACCCTATGGAAACAAGCATTATAGGAACATTTACTGATGAGAGCTACTTTATTGTGAAAATAGAACGGAGGAAACCCTGGTCCAGAGGCATTTGAGTCCAATGGAAATTCTGTAATCATCATTCATTTGCAGATAATAGGAAGACAATGGCGTAGGCTTCTAAGTCTGCCATTGCTCAAATCTGTAAGATAGAGAGTTGCCAGTAAGTTTGGAAAGGTCAGTGGAATACCTTATCTTCCAAGCGAGTTCCTAACTATTTCAAAGGCATTGGGACTAATGATTTTTAATCTGAGGGTCTTTTTACCTTCATAATGGTTTGTTAAATCTCTTTTAAGATTGTCAGCTGCACGTTGTGTTCAAGAGTTCCATTCACTGGTTGTGACTGGCCTACCTTAGTGTATGCAATTTGATTTCCTTTCAAAATCGCTTCTCTTATTTCTAGTTTGTGTGGAGATGGCTAATTCATTTCTTTTTCCATGTTATGTTTTGTAGAATGCTCGATCAACATTATATAGCTCAGGCATGAGGGGATAAGTTTCTTACCTTCTAGAAGTGCTTCGCAGACTTCGTCCCTTGTCACGTTCAATGCTCGTAAGAGTATTGCTATGTTCTGCGACTTCTTTGGATCCAATACTCTGTTCTCCTGTTCAACAGGAGGGAGAACTGAACGTCGAGTCTCTTCTTTCTTAACAGAACCAGCGGAATTAAATCCAAAAAGAGACTCCATCATGTCCTCGTTCAATCTGAAATAAAGTAAAAAAACATCTCTGTATTAGACATTTTACTAGGGAGTAAGTACTAAAAAGGTCCCTCATGCATACTTACTGGAACGAGCTTGATTTTAGCTGGTCCCATACAGTGGCCCTGTCTGAAGTTGCTCGCACTTTGTCCCAGTGCAGAGGCTTCAACTTTGGTTTTGGATCGTCAGCATCATCAGCATCAATCCCATTTGAGGAATGTATTCCGTCGTTCACTTCTTCAACTGGTTTTATTTTCACAATTCCAGGGATTGGTTTAGGAATAATATTCATTAACCGTGGTGATGCTGACGATTGGGAACTCCGGGGAGTAGTCTTTGATTCTGCTGAAAATCCTAACTTTGGCAGTGTTGATAATGGCGGCGGAGGGGGAGGCGGCGGTGGAGGTGGAGGTGGAGCCCGCGATTGATTGTCTATTGAATGAATAAGGGACATATCTGGTGGTGGAGGGGGTGCTGCAAATTTTGCTCTTCTGGGAGGGGGTTGTGGCACTGGTGGCAACTGGGTTGTCTGAGGTGGAGAAGTGGCAGGAGGCTGTGTGGTTAAAGACACTGCATATTTCGTGTCTGGGGAAGAAGAAACAGAAAGGCGTGACCTGGGTGATGTTCTTTTTGAATGAGGAACGGGACTAGTTGACCGTCGAGCTTCAGTTCTTGGTTGAATCACTAAGCTAGAATTCTTGCTCGATTGACTCTGACGCCTACTTGGGGTATAATACCCATCCTCAACACTCGCAGAGGAGCCATGTGGTGTGTAAAAATCATGACTTTCCTCATCTGATGATGACATAGCTGGGGGAGAATTGATGCTTGGAGGCATGGGAGGCTTAGTCAATGGTGGAAGTGGTTGAAGATCAGGGCTCGGTCTGTAACGTTCAGATCTTTTAACTGAGTTCAGTTTATGATAAGGGGACCCGTTAGCTCCTCCGTTAGTTTCGTTAACTGATCTTGGTGGCTCAACGGTCCCAATGTAGAGGAAAGTGGATGGTGGCATTCTTGATTCATCATTCGCGTTTCTTTCAGAATTCTCCCCTACAAGCTTTTGTGAATCATTTGAGTGCTTTACTTTATGCTTGTAGAGATAGAATGCTAATCCAGATAACATTCCCAGAGTGACAATTCCAACTGATATTGCAATTGCAACTTTCTTGGTAGGTTTGGCGGGTTGTGCTGCGATTGGATTTGATACAGTGGTGGTGCTGGCGGATGATGGTGGTGGTGGTGGTGATTGGGTGGTCGGAATTGGTGTCGGTGTCTGCCCATTGGGTGCTTCAGGGAAGAAAGGCTGATCTGGGCCCGGGAAAACTGAAGTGGCCTGTGGTGGCGGCGGTGGTGGCAGTGGTGGTGCTGGTGGTGGTGATGAACCTTCTGGAAACAAGGGTTGATGCAGAATTCTTCTGAGGTTTGTTGACTGATGATGAATCAAATCTGCTACTGTAGGGTGGTGGGACGGGAATGTAAGTAGTGATACAAGAAAAAAGAGGCACAATTTATGGTGAGCCCTCATGGTTTTCTGTTGTGTTGTTGTTGGGCTGCTTCTGTTTTGTTATTTTCCTTCACCCAATTCATATCTGGCTCTGTTCTTCAAGTGTCTCTTCTTTTTCTCCCCTTCTCTCTCTTCTTTTTTCTCAAACACACAGTTGGAAAGGTAGAGTAGAGAGAGAGAGAAAACAGTGGACTGGGTTAATGAGAAAAGGAAACGTCTCTGTGCTGCAAGATCTGGATGCTCTTGGTTCTTGGATGACGTCAGCAGGTACTACACTTTTTCCTCCTTTTTCTTAATACTCCGTCGCAAAGCACTCGTTCACTTTTCTTTTTTAGTCTGTGTTTCAGAGTATATGTCCATTTTTAAAAGTGGTAAAGAATTTTTAGTATTCTTCTCAATCATTATCTTTCTCACTTTACTTTTATACTAACAAAACCAATCAACTTACTATTCACTCCCACTCATTCTCTCTCCTATTTTACTTTTATACTCACAACACTTAAATCATTTTCATCATTTCTTAATCTCCGTGTAAATGGGGATAGAGTACAATTTTACTAAATGTCACAATTAACCTATCAATATTTTTAAACGTATACAGGGTTGTATAATGTAAAATTACATTACAGTTATTTTTTTATTTAAAACCCCAACACTTTATTTTGATACTTACAAATAAAAAGTTGGGAGATAAATTTAATTATTTTATCATTATGATATTAGTAAAAATATTCCTTGTTGGGATTGTTATAGTGGAGAATTCTTTCTTACATCTTGGCAGTCAGAATCTTCTTTGTTATCAAAAATAAAATGGACGATAATGACCCTACTTTACTGAGAGATTAAAAGCATCACGTTAGTGTCATTTTCTGTTTGAATTATTTAAGTATTTATACAGCAAATTCCCTAGTGACGGAGACGTGGGGAGGGAGGACATACTATTATTCTTTCGTGGTTAAATCGTTGCTTCAGTTTGATCCATCCATTTTTGATTGATTTTTTATTTTCAAATTAAATTTCGGTTGAAATGTCCTACTTCTCAGAGTAGATTGATCCCATACGCCTGTCACTCTCTTCAATTTATTTTACGTAAAATTTTGATTGTTGGTGGTCCCCTTTTAGCTTCTAAGTTTCCGAATAGTTTCACGTCCTACTACCTCCGTCCCAGAATATACTTGTTCACACTCTCAGTTGCATGTAGATTAAAAAAATAGTAGAAGTGATGTAAATATTGTGAGTATAAAAGTAAATAAAAGTAAAATAAGTAGTAGAAAATAGTTAGTTGATTTGTGTTATGAGTATAAAAGTAAAGTAGGATAGAGAGAGTGAGAGGAATAGTAAAGATTCTTTGCTATTTTTGAAAGTAAACATATACTGTGAGACAAACTAAAAAGGAAAGGTGTGGACAGAAGTATTACTTGTAACTTTGACGGCTAGTGGTGGAAACAATATAGCTAATTGAAATAAGACGTCTCATTACATAATAAATGTTACATTTAAATTGTTACAGTAATATTTTTACAAAATATACTATTCTCTCTGTGAGTAAGTGTCCATCCATCCATTTGCATAGATATTAAGAAAGGGACCTGTCTTAGAGTAAAGTGGTGTTTGATGTATTAAGCACTTGATGCTTGATGCTTGATGCTTGATGGATTGGAAGGTATAAATTGGAGGTAAGGTGCTTTGATAACATTGAGCTCTACAGGTTGAAAGTTCCATGAGGCTCTTATTGGTTAAGCAATGATTTTGATTCTCAATCATTAAGAGCCTCACGTAACCTCCAACATCTATATCTCAATGTCATCAAAGGCACCCTACCTCCAAAATATACCTTGTAATCTATTAAGCATCAAAAAATATACCTTGTAATCTATTAAGCATCAAGCATCAAGTGCTTAATACATCAAATACCACCTAAATGTCCACCCATTTATTTGCACGTGGATTAAGAAATGGTGGAAGTGATGTTAGTGTTGTGAGTATGAAAAGTGAGGTAGGAGAGAGTAAGTTGATTAGTGCTGTGAGTGTAAAAGTAAAGTGAGATAGAGAATGAGTGAGAGGAATAGTAAACATTCTTTGCTATTTTAGGAGGTAGACACTTACTATGAGATAGACTAAAAAGAAAAAGTAGACGCACACTTTGAGACAGAGGGAGTATTTGTATGCATGTTTTTTAAACATGATAAAATTACATTAAAACTCTTTCGTTATATAAAAGTATGATTTTTTTTATAAACTGAAAAAAAAAAAAAAGAGCGATATTTGTTTTCAGGCTGAGGGAGTAGTTAGGTAGTTTTTGGTTTTAAGAAATACTGCAGATAATTATTTAGGAACAATTTTTTTTTAATTAAATTTACTTGTGAGAAACTAGAAAAAAAATGTGTTTTTCCTTAAAGTTCGCGTACAACGTGTTTTTAAAATGGCACGATGGCATTTTTGTAATTAACGGGAAGTTATTTAGCGCTGATCGTAAGTGTCAGTGGTAGTGTAAAAAAGTGCCAGCACATGTACACTGACATTTATTGACACTACTACTGGCACTTTTAATAATTGTCAGTATCAATGTTTAATAGTGTCAGTGTAATGGTTGGCACTTTTAAACACTACCACTGGCACTTAAGAAAAGTGTCAGTTTCATGTTTATAAACGCCAGTTTGAAATCACTGCATTTTTGTAATATTAACACTGGGCATTTATGATGTTTACCAGTTTTTACGAAAATGCCACCGCCTGTTTCTAAAAATAAGGGCTAGCGTCTTTGAATAACACGTTTTTTCCTTTCCTTAAAGTAAAACACGTTTTTCAGAAGACCTACTCAATTTACTTAGATATGGAAAATAATTTTATTCAATTTCAATAACTAAAACATACTCCTGCTCAAATTAAAATGAAAGATAATCACTTTGAAATTAAAGAGTAATTGAAGGACAAGCATGTAATGTAAGTGGGTAATGCTTTTCCTTTTGACGTTTACCTTTTCCTTTCGTTTCTTTCCGCTGGGGATGGTAATCCACATTACTAGCACATTATGGGTGGAACACTTGATCCATTTAAAAGACAACCTTATTATGCTTGGACCCTTGCCCTTTTTGCTTGTATCCCATATGTATAACGCATTTTGTTCTTTTTAAAGAGTGTATTTTTTCTTCTTGGGAAATATTTAATGCAAGAGGTGGTCTCTTGTGAGAACACCTAGATCCGTCTCATAGAATAGACGGGTTGACCTATGACCCGTGTACAACATTATCCACGAAGCATAGAATCCCAACCCATGCTCCACTCAAAATATGTCATGTGGCAGCGACCCATGACCTAATATATACTATTTTATTTTATTTTTCAGAAAAAAAAAAACGTTTTTTTTTTTTTAGTTTTTATATTTTTTTGGCAATTTTTTTCGTTTGCCAATAGAGCCGTCAATTTGGGACGGTCCCGTCCCGCCATACAAATGGGACGGGATGAGACAGTGTTTTCTAATCCCGTTTAAATGCGGGACTATTCGGGACATTCCGTATGGGACGCGGGACAAGACGGGATGGGACGGACGGAACGTCCCACATTTTTTTTAAACCTTAATTGGATATGCTATGCAATCAAATAGATATAGCCTCAACTGAACTAGCATAAGCAGGCTGTGTGCTACTACTCTCTAATGAAAACTGGAACCACAATCAATGGCAAAGAGTCTCATGAATGGAAGCATAGGAAAAGTATGTCTTGCAGTGAAGTTACAAATTGTTATACTGTTTTTCCCACATGATTTAGGCGTTATATTGTTATTGATGTTTTCCCCCCATTTCTTTGTGCTGTCTTTTGGTGTTTGATAATGTGTTACTTCTAGTAATGTTATTGTTTGGGGTAGATTTTTAACTGTTCATAGCATCTTGAACCAGCATGTTTATTCCGTGTCCTGAATCAACATCTTGAGCCTTCAAGTTGCTCACGGAACTGAACAGCACTTACAGGTAACCGTATTTTGCTTGTTTATTTGATAAGCCTCTATCTCCTATTTTTCAGGGACGCGAATGACAGATAGGACACGACTCATAAACAACATGTGACTAAATCAAGACACAAAGACTAAGTCAAGCTCATCTCTTATCAACAGCAAAGGGATAAGAGACTAACTAACTGGCCGAGAATTATGGGAGCAACCTTCAATCCGTTAGCTATTGTGTAGTATAAATAGAAATGATAAACACTTGTAACAACACATGCCCACTGCACTGAAATTTTCACACATTCTTTGTATTCTCTCGATCTCAAAATCAATACTAACAAAGTTTTCTTCCCCGAGGTTTTGTGCCGGCGAACAAGTTGTTCAAGGGCTTTCCTCGTTAAACTCTTGTGTTCATTTTATTCTCGAGTTGTCTTACAATTATATTCCATTGTGCCCAATAATCTTACCTGAAGTTGAATTGCAAAATTTGACCAAAACAATTTGGCGCCGTCCGTGGGAACTTTGGTCTTATAATTGTCAAAGGAATTCGAGATGTCGACTGCATTGTCTTCAACCATGACATCAGTTGGTTTGATGGCAACTGTGGGGACAATTCCAGCCTCATCAGCCGTGATATCTTCAACTCAGAGCATTGGAGGTGTTTCAAGACCGATCCAGATTCAGGATGGATCATCCACTGCCGCAAATCAAGAGATCCCTATTGACATCGCTTCCAACTTGACTTCCATGCTACGTGAAGTCAGGAACCAGATTCAAGTTCAGAATGATACCTCCACCATGTTGATGAATCAAGTTTCCAGGTTGCAGCGCGAGGTGTCTTCTCTTCAAGGTGGTACAGGGGTGGTGCAACCAACCAGCTTCCCCAGCATTTTCCAATCTATTGCTCCAACTGCACCTTCCAATCTGTACTCTCCATATCAACCCAGAAGGCTTACTTTCGGGGCTGACATTGCTGGGTCATCTGGATTTGGTGGGATTACGCCAACTACCAACCTGACCACCAAGAGCACGATAGTCAATCCTGAAACTGTTACTCCAACCTCAGATACATTTGTGACTCCTACTTCGATGGCGACAGGGAGTCTTAACCCTCAATTTGAATTCGATTATCTTAATAATTGTCAATTTGCTGCTGCTAACAATGATGCAGGTAGCTTGCTTAGTCGTCAAATGAAGGAGTTGAAAGAACTACTCATGAATGTACCAGGGATGATTATGCCACACAACCAGGCGTCTCCAACATGTTAAAATGAATCTCGCTTCGCTCCAGCCATAGCCAACGTGGTTATACCGAAGAAGTTCAGTCCACCCCACATGAAGCAATACGATGGGACAACAGACCCAGCTGAACATGTTGCTTTGTATCAGGAGAAGATGGATGTGGTCCACATTCCACCCCAGTTCAAGGAAGCATGCTTTTGCAGGGGTTTTGGTTCAACTCTTACAGGA
The DNA here is from genome assembly GCA_026119855.1 of Campanula takesimana. Classification (NCBI taxonomy): domain Eukaryota; kingdom Viridiplantae; phylum Streptophyta; class Magnoliopsida; order Asterales; family Campanulaceae; genus Campanula; species Campanula takesimana. The sequence goes on from JAOWBW010000085.1 coordinate 2,946,047, forward strand.
GCAACTTTGAGATGGCTTATTAGCCAACCTTTGGGTTCCATTGGATCATATGCTCAACTTATCAACCTGTTCACTAATCAATTTTCATGTAACAGGGTGTTCGAGAAACTGACTAGTGATCTATACAGGGTGGTCCAACAACCTGACGAGCCGCTTAAAGACTACCTGAGCAGGTTCAACAGGGAGGCGGTAAACATCTCTAACCTAGACACTGTAACTGCAATTGAAGCCTTCAGGATGGGACTCAAGAAGGACTCTCCTTATTATGATGACCTAGTAATGACACCATGCAAAAGACTGGATGAGGTCAGAACCAGAGCTTCCAAATTTATCAGGTTGGAAGAAGACAAGTTGCTCCAAGATAAAGCAACCAAGAAGAGTGCGACCCCAGAACATTCTAGTGGCAGGACAGATTCATCCCATTCTGGTGGCAAGATGGAAACATCTCACGCTAGATCTAATAGGGGCAAACCCTACTCTAAACCTGACTCTTCTAGAATTCATGTTGTTGATGTTAATGATGAGGAGGATGATTCTTCCTATCCTAGAATTGATGACTACTGTTTCTCTGTTGATATCGCAGGATTGATCAATGCCATGGACAACCTGGGTGAGAAAGCAAGATGGCCCAAGAAGGCAGACAAGCCTTCGATTTGGAAAGACAAGTCCAAGTGGTGCGCCTATCATGAAGACTTTGGGCACACTACTGAGAATTGTATTGCACTCAGGAAGGAGATCAGCTACTTGTTGTCCAAAGGTCTCCTCAAAGAACTACTTGGTAGAAGGCAGAGACGCACTGAAGATCGTGATGGCAACCAGGAGAAACAACCTGAGAACCCACCACCTCATCCACCTCCAACCAGAGTGGTCAACATGATCAGCGGTGGCTCGGATATCTGTGGTACAACCTATTCAGCCGCCAAGCGTCGTGCTGCAGATGCGAAGGAGGACATGTCTTATTTGCCTTCAAGATCCGTGAACAAGGCGAAGGGGCAGGAAATCTCTTTTGATGAGGATGATAGGGTCAGCATCCAAGATCCACATCATGATGCTTTGGTAGTGAGTCTTCAAGTTGCAAACTGTTTGGTGAGACGCATCTTGATCGATAATGGAAGTTCAGTTAATATCGTGACAACTGATGGTTTGAAAGGAATGGGCATCCCACTTGAGAATGTGACTAAGAATTCATCCGTATTGGTTGGATTCAGTGGTGAGACAAAGCACACGTTTGGGGAGATTACTTTCCCAGTATATGTTGAAGGGATTAATTCTATGGAGAAGTTCTGTGTGATAGAGTGTCAGTCATCTTATAACATCATCCTGGGCAGGCCATGGATTCATAGCGTGAAAGTTGTACCTTCAACATACCATCAGTGCCTCAAGTTGCCAACACCTTGGGGAGTAGTCAAGGTGTCAGGAGATCAGCAGACTGCTAAGGAATGTTATAAGGTGTTCATGAAGGCAGCAAGCAGTCCTAGGCAAGCATAGCAATTACAGAGAAAGGCACGGGATGTACTTGAAGCAGCAGAGTTTGATATTAAAGAGGTGCAACTTGATCCTTCTGATCCCGATGTTAAAATTCTTATAGGCGCAGACTTACCTCCCGTTATAGAAGGAGAGATCATTGAGTTTCTAAGGAGCAGGATGAAATGCTTTGCTTGGAAGCACGAAGATATGACTGGAATCAGCAAGGATGTTATCACCCACAAATTGAACATTGACCCAAATGCCAAGCCTGTCCAACAGAAAAGAAGGAAATTTGCTCATGAGCGCAATCAGATTATCAGAGAAGAAGTAGAGAGGTTGCTAAAGTCTAAGATGATCAGAGAGGTTGACTATCCTAAATGGTTGGCCAACGTGGTGGTTGTAGAGAAGAAGAATGGGAAATGGCGAGTCTGTGTAGACTTTACAGACTTGAATAAGGCGTGCCCTAAAGATCCGTTTCCCTTGCCTCACATTGATGCCCTAGTGGATGAAACAGCTGGCCATGAGGTCTTGACGTTTATGGATGCTTCTTCAGGATTTCAACAGAATCAGATGGAACCTTCAGATCAGGAAGACACAGCGTTCATTACTCCAGATGGTATATATTGCTTTATTGCCATGCCTTTTGGATTGAGGAATGTAGGGGCAACCTACCAGAGACTAGTCAACATGATGTTCAAGAACCAGCTTGGAAAGACTATGGAAGTATACATTGACGACATGGTGGTGAAGTCTAAGTGTATTGAAAATCATGCTCGAGATCTAAAGGAAACTTTTGACATCCTGGAGGCATTCAACATGAAGCTAAACCCATCGAAATGCAACTTTGGTGTTAAGGCTGGAAAGTTCCTTGGCTACATGGTGACCAAAAGGGGCATTGAAGCAAGTCCAGAACAGATCAAAGCCATCATCAACTTAGAGTCTCCAAAGAGTATTAAAGAAGTACAGAGGCTCACAGGCAAAGTTGCTGCCCTAACCAGGTTCATCTCCAAGTCGTCTGACAGATGCAAGTTGTTCTATGACGTATTAAGGAAAAATAAGTTGTTCCAGTGGACGAAAGAACATGAAGCAGCCTTCAAACAGCTTAAAGATTACTTGGCGACTCCACCTCTACTTTCCAAACCAGAAACAGGTGAAGCTTTGTACCTGTATCTCTCAGTATCAGAAAATGCAGTCAGCGCAGTCTTGGCAAGAGAACAAGGTGAAACACAACTCCCTGTTTATTATGTAAGTAAGTCTCTTTTAGATGCAGAAACCAGGTACTCCCATCTTGAGAAACTTGTTCTTGCTTTAATAACTGCTTCTATTAAGTTGTGCCATTATTTTGAAGTTCATCCTATTATTGTGAGGACTAACTATCCTGTCAGGAACGTGATGAGAAAACCTGAGATGTCAGGCAGGATGGAAAAATGGTCTGTGCAACTTAGTACATATGATATTCAGTATGAAGCAAGGACTGCGATCAAGTCACAAGCCCTAGTTGACTTTGTGACAGATTTCAGTCCCAACCTTCAACCTGAAGTAGAACTCGAAGTCCAATAACTTGAAGGTTCAGACTCTCCTAGATTTTGGACACTTTTTACAGATGGAGCATCAAATATAAGGGGCACAGGTTTGGTATAGTCTTGAGATCCCCCCAAGGAGAACTGATTCCACAAGCTATAGCTTGTGAGTTCAACGCGACCAATAATGAGGCTGAATATGAAGCCCCCATCATGGGTTTGCTCACTGCTATAAGTTTGAATGTTAAATGTCTTAATGTTTATAGTGATTCCTTGTTGTTGGTTAACCACTTCAATGGATCTTATACAGTAAAGCATAGTAGGATGTCAAGTTATCTGCAGCATGTTAAATCCTTGGCTGGACAATTTGAAGAATTAACTTTCCAACAAATCCCAAGAGATGAGAATGCTGAAGCTGATGCACTGGCCAACCTAGGATCAAGTTGCAGGAGCATGTTGAACACTGCCATACCTATAATCCACATCCTGCATCCTGCAATTGATCAATCAGAAACAAACCAAGTTGAAGACCAACCTGATACGTCGGCTAGCTTCTCGAGTAAAGAGGCATCTTGGACACTGCCCATAATAACATTTCTGCAGGATGGAACAGTGCCACAAGGTGTAAAAAATGCAAAAGCTTTCAGGATAAAGGTATCTAGATTTATATTAATCGATAATATACTCTTTCGTAAGTCATTTACAGGTTTGTACATGAGGTGTCTAGAGCCACAACAAGCTGAACAGGTCTTAAGAGAGCTACATGAAGGTGAATGTGGCAATCATTCTGGGGGCAAGTCGCTATCCTCCAAGGCATTGAGAACAGGATATTATTGGCCAACTATGCGCTAGGATGCAATTAATTATGTTCAGAAATGTGATGCTTGTCAGAGACATAGCAACATCTTGCACCAACCTGCTGAACCACTACATCCTATACTATCACCTTGGCCCTTCATGTAGTGGGGAATGGACATTATTGGAAAGTTTCCTAAGGCACCCGGGGGTAAAGTATTTATGTTAGCTTTGACTGATTACTTCTAAAAATGGATCAAAGCTGAAGCCTTCGTTCAAGTTAGAGATAAAGAAGTGATTTCGTTCTTGAAAAGAAACATTATCAGCAGGTTTGGAGTCCCTTCAGAAATTGTTTGTGATAATGGTTCTCAATTCATCAGCAAGAAAACTCAAGACTTTTGCACAAGGTGGGGAATCAAGCTGATTACTTCTACACCGGTACATCCTCAAGCTAATGGACAAGCAGAATCAAGCAACAAGTTGATTGTGAACAACTTGAAGAAACGTTTAGATCAAAAGAAAGGAAGATGGGCTGAAGAGTTGCCACTAGTACTATGGGCAGATAGGACAACTCCAAAGAATGCAACCGGTCAAACTCCCTTCTCCTTGGTCTATGAAACTGAAGCCGTACTTCCAGTAGAATTTTCTATCCCAACAGCTAGATATGGTTTAAGAACCCCAGAGGACAACCAGATAATACTTGCAGAAGATCTTGACACTATTGATGAGCTAAGAGATTTGGCCAAGATCAGGATGGCAGCCTATCAACAGAGGATTTCCAAATCTTACAACAAAAATGTGCGCATTAGGAGATTTCAAATTGGAGACATGGTGCTCAGAAAAGTTTTTCAGAATACAAGGGAACTGAATGCAGGCAAACTTGCAGCCAAGTGGGAAGGGCCCTACCTTGCTGATGCAGAAGCTGGTAAAGGTGCATATTGGCTCTCCACCTTGGATGGCATTAGAATACCAAGGAGTTGGAATGCAGTCAATCTTAAAGCTTATTACATGTAAGTTGTAGCTTGTCCACTCAATTCCAAAGATCAGGTATGGTTTATTTGAGCTTTATTTCAATTTTGTTATTTCAAATTATTAATCTATCTTGAACACTTACTAACTTAAGCTTCGGAGGGGTGTTAGCCAAGCTAACACCCACCCCTAACATGTGTTTGTTTTGCAAGGCAACTCAAAATTCCAACACAGGTCAACTAGGTCAATATGTTCAGATGAATTTCCAGAGACAACAACTTGGACTGTTCAAGATAAAATCAGTCAAACTTGCTGACATCATGCTGGATGAAAGCCAAACTTATACAAATGTTCAAGTAAGTTTATTAATGTTAAATCTTATGCTTCATTTTCTGAAATTTGTATTAAGGTTTTAAAGGTTTTCACCTTTCAAAGGTTTAAAGATTATACATCTTTCTTAAAGTTTAAGGTTCATACACCTTCGCCCGTGCGCACGTTTTTCACATATGTCTAAATTGTAAGTTGGCCAGTGTATTTATTACATATTGATTACCATCTTGCACTTAGACAAATTGTGAACTCAAGCCATTCACAATTGGTTGTAACATTAACATGTTACCACAGACAAAAGTGTAAAAGATTCAGACATCTTTTCATTCCTACTGTTAGCATTAACATGTTACATCTTGCTTGCCTACATTACCAAAAATATAATGTCCTGGGAGGTCAATCATTTTTACAACCATGAAAACCAAAGAAAGTTCAACAAACTGAACTATTTTAAACTAAACCATTCAAAAGGTCTAACCCATGCTATCACAAGACATGAGTTGACCACAATGCAACATGAAGGTTGTCCAAACAAAAACCAATACACCATAATTGATCTAATTGTCTTAGAGGACACCACCTCTATCCAAAACACAAACTTAAAATACCAAAAGAAGTTGTTTTTATTACTAACACCTTGCAGAAACAGAAGCAGATTACCTTAACCATCCAAGACATCATCGGTCTTCACGCTTTGGTCCCCCCTCAACATGCTCTGTAGGCTCCGCATCCTGGGGCTTGGAATTGACTTCTCCAACTTCTGGAATGCTACCTGTTATTCCCCTGAGAGAAGCCTTCTCATCTTCTAAGTTCCATTCATCAGCTTTACCCGCCATGTATTCCTCGATCATCTGAACCCTAGCCTCAAAAACCGAGCGCCCAGCCTCTCTAACATAACGATCCTCTTGATTCTGTAGCTCTTCTCTCAACTTCTTGTTGGATTCTGCCAACCTGACTGTCAAACCAGCAATCTCTACATATTTTCTTATAATCTCCGCCTCTTTCTCCTTTAAAGCAATTTCTGCAGCCAAAGCCCTTCCTTTTTCTGCCTTAGCTTCCTGAGCCTTCTTCTTCCACGATTCAACCTCCTTGGTTAGCATGCTTACGGAATCATGAATCTGCGCAATTAACTTGGAATAAGATTAGCATTTTTTGGCGTTATTTCACAGACAAGCAAAAACCAGAAAGACTGAAACATTACCTTCTCAACTAGATTTTCAACCACAAGATCAGAGTCTTCTAGATCCACAATCTCTCTCTTCTTCCTCTTCAACTGAACAACATCCCCAACCACCAGTTTGGGTTTAGATGAACCTTCAACCTCTACCTTAGGCTTTTTAAACCTAGCCAACAAGTTGCTCGCTCCATAAAGGTTGTCAGATTGGGTAGCTGTCAAGGAAAATATTACTTAAATTTATAAACTGTTTATCTTTATTAACCAAGTTGCGGGATAAAAGATTACCAGAAGACATGTTCTGACCAGTCTCTTCTTTCTCACTCTCTGCACCTGCAACAACTCCTGGACGTATGAACTTTCTCTTATTTGTGGGTTGAGAACAAACAGCCTCTACAATCGACAAGGTGTCATTCAACTTGGGAAACAGATCATCCAGCTTGCCAACTACAAGTCAGAGTCACAAAAGATTTAATCAGCATGGCAAACAAACAAGGAAAGAAAAAATGTATAAAGAAAGTCAAAACCCTACCATCCTTCTTCCAGGTTGAGAAATTTTTTTCTACACCCACCAAGCTATTTCTACTAACATAGAAGAACTTCCTCTTCCAATCCCTATCCTGGTCAGTCGACTCAGTAACTAGGCTATACACCTTATTCTTGGCCCTAAACCCATACCTGTGAGACCCATGTGACCTTAGCAAGTAGCAGAAGGCAAGCTCTTCCAGACCAACCCTCAAATTTAACACCGCACTCAGCCTATCCAGGGTCACTAGGTTCCTCCAACCAACCGGCATAAGTTGGGTATAGGCTAAACCAGTGGTTTCAAAAAAACGAGTGATTAAGGGCGAAAACGGGAAGGAAAGACCTATCTCAAAAGGGTACTCAGGGAATGCGAGCCACTCAAGAGAAATACAATCTGCGGCTAGATTAGGGTTTGGCTCCATGAACACTGCATTTGGGGGAAATCTGTTTTTTAGGGCTTCAATTTCTGGTTGGTCGAGCATGCATCTTTCAGAATCATGGTATTCTAACATCTTCAAACACCTAAAACCCTCAGATAAATCCGCAGCCATGGAAATTTCAGCCTAGAAAGCAAGAAGAAAGAAAGGGTTTTTGAAAACTCACCAGGAAGATCGAGAAGCTACTGCCTTTTCCTCTCTCTGCAAAAATATAAGAAGTATATCAGCTTTCTTGGGTATTTAAGTCGGATAGGACAGCTCTAGCCATTAGACTCCTCGTTAAACTCAATTACTCTAAAAACCGTCAACTCAACCGTCTAAAATAAGCTACCACGCGCCCACGTTTGAGATAAGTGATTTTTAACTTAAAAGCTTCACTTTTAATTTAAAAATCAAGGGGCAATTGTTTGGGGTAGATTTTTAACTGTTCATAGCATCTTGAACCAGCATGTCCATTCCGTGTCCTGAATCAACATCTTGAGCCTTCAAGTTGCTCACGGAACTGAACAGCACTTACAGGTAACCGTATTTTGCTTGTTTATTTGATAAGCCTCTATCTCCTATTTTTCAGGGACGCGAATGACAGATAGGACACGACTCATAAACAACATGTGACTAAATCAAGACTCAAAGACTAAGTCAAGCTCATCTCCTATCAACAGCAAAGGGATAAGAGACTAACTAACTGGCCGAGAATTATGGGAGCAACCTTCAATCCGTTAGCTATTGCGTAGTATAAATAGAAATGATAAACACTTGTAACAACACATGCCCACTGCACTGAAATTTTCACACATTCTTTGTATTCTCTCGATCTCAAAATCAATACTAACAAAGTTTTCTTCCCCGAGGTTTTGTGCCGGCGAACAAGTTGTTCAAGGGCTTTCCTCGTTAAACTCTTGTGTTCATTTTATTCTCGAGTTGTCTTACAATTATATTCCATTGTGCCCAATAATCTTACTTGAAGTTGAATTGCAAAATTTGACCAAAACAGTTATGTACTTAAGTAAGGGATTGGATTTTATATTTTGTTACAAATTTTGGAATATGATGTTTCTAGTAGTCGTTCAATGCTTCCTTTAGCTTGAACAATCATCTTTTTTTTTTAATCAGATTTTCCTGTCCCGTATTGTCCCGCGTTAGGATGAGACGGGACATAAAATTTCAGGCCCGTGAAGAATTTGGGACGTCCCGTCCTGTCCCACATAGTAGCGGGACATCATATTTTCATCCCGTCCCATCCCGTTTTCCCGAATTGGCGGCTTTAGCCAAAAGTAATACTCCCTCCGTTTCAAGTAAGTTGAAACATTCATTTTGAAGTTGGGAAATTAAAGATACTAATATATTATACTCCCTCCGGTCCAAAATAACTGTCACTTTTGGACTAAAATTTTGATCCAAAATAATTGTCACTTTTGAGCTAAATGTCTCTCTTATCCTTGCATTGAAACTTGTTCTCTTTTATTAATTATCTTAGTGTGAGACATTAATGTAAGAAAGTTGCACACTTAATAGGGGTAAAGTTGGAACTTTTGTCACTAAGTCATGATAATTATTACATTTCTTAAGACTTGTGCAAATGCAAAAAAAGACATTTATTTTGGACCGGAGGTTGTACTATTAAGAATGAAAGGTAGTGAGGAAGAGAGAGAATTAGTAGGGAAGGAAAGAGAATGAGTGGAGAATAATGAGTGGTTGGGAGGAATAGAGAGAATGAGTGGAGGTTTATAAAAGTAATAAAAAAACTTTCATTTTTGGATTGTTGCAACTTAAGTGAAATACACTAAATGGCAAAATGTTGCAACTTACTTGGAATAGAGGAAGTACTTAGTATGTAACAACTGTGTTACTTATAAGTTTGTTCATAAGTAAACGTAACATCTGTTTTAAAAAAAAACAAAATAGCTCATTTTACTCATCTTTCAACTCTAATACTAACTATAAATACGTGTAACACTAACAATAACTAAATGTAATTATCGTTATACTAAAATGTAATAGTGTTTTTGCAGAATATTTTTTTTCTTGAGTATTTTGATTTTATTTTTGAAAGAAAGTAACATTTGAAAAATAGCAACTTATATACATGAATGTAATTATTTTTACAAGTAAATGTAACACTTTAGTATACGAAATTGTAACAGATTTCTATAGATAATGTAATACATTTACATGTATTATGATAAATTGAACTCATTGTAACTTATTATTTGAAAACCTATGGATATACTACTATATAAGTAAACGTAACTATTTTACAATGTTATTATACAAGTAAAATGTAACATTTTGTTTATAAAAATTGTTACTTTCTTATTTTTACAATGTTACTAACACAAGTATTTTTAGTTCTAAAAGTGTAAATGGTTGAATTATTACTTATCTATTCATATGTGTTACAATTATGTAAACACTGTTACATATAGGCGTTACATTTTATTTATAATAAGTATTACTTTTGGCAAATGAAGAAAACATTAAAAAAAAACACTGTTACTTTTCTGTATATATGTATTACTTTTATGCATACAAACTGTTACATATAAATAACACGTTTGTTACATTTAGTTATAGTAACTATTACTTTTGAAAAACCGAAAAAACACCAAAATAAAAATACAAAAACTTAAAAAAAAAAAAAAAATTTTTTGCCCGCGGGTCATGTGTTCGGGTTATGGGTAAAAAACACACCAATAACCTGGATCCATTACCCGTCTCTACTATGGAACGGGTCATAGTGTTCTCACATAAGTTTTCCTCTTTATGCAATATTGATATTTAGAATCTAGAGGCATCTTATTTTCCTGAAAATAAGTAAAAGATACTCCCTCCGTCCCAGTTTAAAGTTCTTAGTTTGATTTTGTACGCTTATTAATGAACCAAGACAAATTTGGGTCAGTACATAGTAGTGTGTGGTAGTGTGGAGGATATAATTGTCCATTCATAAAGCAAGTGGGTGAAAAGTAGATAGGTAAGTGATGTTTTTTTTTTTTTTTTTTTTTTTTTTTTTTTGTAATATATGAATTTTATGAGGACAAAATTATCCAAAACAATGTTAATACATTTCTATTTAAGGAATAAAGAAACAAAAAACTTTAAACTGAGACGTACCACCTAAAAAAAAAAGTAAAAACCTTAAATTTAAACTGAGACGGATGGAGTAAGGTACTTATTTATTCAGGGTTTAAAAGAAAGTTACTTATTCAGGGTTTAAAAGAATGGGAAGGGACGCACTTGTAAAAGTGGAAATTTGTCATGAGTAATGGAAGAGGCAGCCATCATGATATAATATAGTAATGAGCAATTAAATAAACTTGCAACTTTACCAACTCAGGTAACTTTAATGTTTTAAGCAAAAGGCTGAATGTGTAAATATTTTAATGGTGTAATCATATCGCTCTACTTGTAATCGTCAAGGCTAACCATGCGCCAAATAAAATAAAACTAACCTAAAGTCTAAGAACAAAATTAACCATAGGGATTTGCTTGGATTGGATTAGACACAAAATCAAGGGTCCAAAAATGAGAATCATCTATAGCCGTCCGATTAGAAATGAGTGTGCGGCTCAGATTAGAAGGTTGTTTGAAAAACGCGGTGACATTTTTGCAATTTCTGTGAGCTATGCGGCTAGGACGTCATTTGACCTTCACTTTTCAGCATCTGCCACGTCATCATTCAAATTTCCCTTAAATTTAAAACTTAAATATCTCAATATCTACAATTCGTTTTTTTTTTTCCAAGAACACTGTTTTTTTCGTCTCGGCGAGACGAATCGAATGACATCCTTGAAGATATGTTTTGGAAACAAAATCTATATATATATATATATATATATTAAAGTTGGTTAGGAGAGTTATAGTGTTGACATGTGGATAAACTATAGAAATACTTGCATATGGTGATGCCACATCAATCCTACCAACATAAATATGTGATTTTTTAAGTTTTTTTTCTTAGCTAATAGTATTAGCTAATACTATTAGTTACTATATATAGGGTAACTATTATATAGTAACTATTACTATTATTAGTAATAGTTAACTATTATAGTTACCACATATATAGTAACTATTACTATTATTAGTAATAGTTAAATATTATAGTTAACTATTATAGTTGCCCTATATAGTAATTAATAGTAATAGTTACTATAATAGTTAACTATTAAAGTTAACTCTTATTATTATTAGTAATAGTTAACTATAATAGTTAACAATAGTTAAGTATAGTAGTTACCTTATGTATTAATTAATATTATTATCTAATACTAATATTAAGCAAATAATAATTAATTATTAATAGTAAACTATTATTATATTTTATTTTATTTTATTTTTAATTAGAGTTAATTATTAAATAATTAAAAATTATTATTAATTAATAGAATTAGTTAATCACAATTTTTATCATATGTATATATATATATATATATATATATATATATATTAATTATTGCTATGAATAATAATATTAGTTAACCATAATTGTTATATAAATTAACTATTATTAATAGTATCAGTTAATAATTATACAATGTATGCTAATATTTAGTATTAGCAGTACTCACTCCGTCTAAAAGTTAGAGTTCTACTTTCTATTTTAATATATTCCAGAGAGTCTTTCTCAAATTGACAAATTATGAGAAAAGATTAATAGTGTTTTGAACTGTATTTTCTTTCTAATGCTTTTATAATTACAAAAGACCAAACTTACTAACTTATATATTGTCCAATTGCACTATGAATTGTGTTTTGGACATTTATATTCTCAGCCCACCTGCAATGTTTACCCATTTTCTATTATTTTTTAATAAGTGTGCGTAAGCAAAGTAGGACTCTTACTCTTAGACAAGGGAGTATTAATTAATCATAAAAGTTACTAGATATATACATTATTACTATTAATATTATTAGTTAATTAATTTATTATTCTACTAACACATTATATGTACACTATAGACTTTTATATTTACTAATTATAATGTGTATATATAATAAAAAAATAATTTATTGGACAATAGCTAATATTATTAAGTTAATCATGTATAGAATTAAAAGTTGATTCATAATAATAATAAATCGTCTTTAATTTTAAGTTTTAATTATCATAATAAATACAAATTATATGCAACAAAAGCTAAAAAAAAATTAACACAATTGTCCTAAATTTGTAAGGAAATATTTTAATTCATATACAATATACTTATATACCCAAAAAAAATTATGTTTCTTTATTAAATAAAAAAACAAAATAGTTATATATATTAAAATTGCTGAAGATAGCCATAGTGTTGCCATGTGGATAAGTCATGGGGAAAGGAAGCAGTTGGTGATGCCACATCAATTCCACCCTAATAAATAAGTGTTTTTTTTTCTATTAGCTAATAGTATTAGATAATAGTATTAGTTACTATATAGGGTAACTATTATAGTTAACTATTATAATAAATAATACTTATAATAGTAATAGTAACTATAATAGTTACTATTATAGTTAACTACTATTATAGTTACTATAGTAGTTAATTATTATAGTTAACTATTATATTTCACTATAAATAGTTAACTATTATATTTAACTATTAATAGTTAACTATTAATAGTTAACTATTTAATTTAACAATTATATTTACTATTAATAATTATTTATTATAGTTAAAAATTATACAATTATTATGATTTAATATTAACTAATACTATTAAATAAAAATATAAAAGAAATAAAAGATACTAAATTTGGTAAATTAGTTTCCCGTGCAGAGCACGGGTTACCCACTAGTGATGAATAAAAGTGAAATACTCAAAATACGCTTGTATACACTTTGATTTAGTAGAATAAGTAACCACAAAATTCAAGTTCAATGTTGAAAACACAAATAGATTCAGTGGATAAGTATTTTACCGGATGGAATGAGCATACACGACTCGACTGGAGGAGAACAAAATTACATCAGTCCTTGTGGCACACAGGTTGAGCACGTACGGCACACAGACTAAGGAAGCAAACGGACCCGAACGCACGAATCCTGGAGTTGCCGGTTTTTGTTATTTTTATTTTTCCTTTTTATTTCCTTTTTCCATATCCCTTTAGAATTAAACCTAGGGTATTTAAACCAATTTCTATCACTATTTTAGGGGACTTCATACAATAATTTTAGATCTAGGTTTTATTTTTCTTTTTTCCATGGAGATTTCAAGGCCTTGGATAAAGAACTAAATCTCAAGCTTTGGGTTTGAATCTTGAACCCCCTTTCATTTAATTTGAGGTATTTTTATTTTCACAATTTTAATTCCTATTCATAATTTTACTTGTGCTTAATATAGATTTATTGCTAGGGTTTTTAGACTTGATCAACCTAATTGCTCTGGTTAATTTATCTTTGCTAGAATTTTCTATTTACTGTGTTAGTGTAGAAATTCATTGTAGCATCTTTATAATTTATGCATGTGCCATGGTAAATTGTGAAGTGAGTAAAATTAGACGAATATATATATTTGAAATAATTATAGAATGCGTTCTTGATCTTAGTTGTTTAAATCGTTCATCAATTAATATTGAGATCTAGACTGTGCCAGTTAGATTGATTTATTAATTAGGGTTTCTAGTGAGTGTGTCACTGCTAGTAACTACTAACTACTCTGAAAGAAAAAAACGGAGATTGAAATAGATCTCGTGATAAAGTGAATAGGGTAAAAAATTAAAAAAATGTACCGATGATAATTGAATAATTAGGTGGGGACGGAATCTAAAGTATTTCTTAATTATTGTGTTTGCTTATAATTAGTTTAATTTCTGTTTTTTAGGATTTTAGTTAAAATAAATTTATTCCCCCCTGTTGGGTATGCTTATCACTTAACCCTCCTACTTTTGTTAGAAATGATTGATACCATCACCTAAGAGTATTTTTACGGACTTTAGGACCTCATGTAAAGAAGTTTAGAACTTCAATTTTTAGCTAAGTCCTTTTTATAGTATAGGCTTAGATGATAGGACTTGAAGCTTTAAAGATCGAAGATTACCTAAGCAAGGATTCATTTCACTACGCAGAATGTTCTCTGCGCAGGTCGCCACTACGCATAGATATCTTTGCGCAGACCTTGACCCTGCTCAGTTTTCAAGATATTACTTCCTAAACTCTCAAGAGATCTCTTTGTGACCAAGCATGGTGCGCATGCTGCTCATGCGCTGAATCCATGCGCGCCGGCAATGCGCATGCCTTTTGTGCGCGGACACAACCTTGGTCAAGTTCCTCATCTCCTGATCTCACATTCTAGAAAGCATGGAAAACGCTTAGAAGATGCACGCTTATTAAAAAGCTGAGGTGTGCACAAACGACAAAATAAGCACACTCAGCAAAACCATTGATGGAGACATGCTTCAAAGAAATTTTTCAAGAGAAGACAGCTGTCAACCTTCTAGAAGAAGCTTTTGAAACTGGTCTTCATGCTCAGTCTCCAACGGCTCTATATACCTGCGCACCAATCATATGGTGCCAGGTCATCATCTTTGATCAGAGCCCCAACGGCTATAAAGGACAGCTGCGCGCCAATCATGTTGTGCCAGCTCATTGTCCTTGCTCAGAGCTCCAACGGCTATATTCAAGCTCTTAGCTATAAATAGCCTGCTCATCTTCATTTCCAAGCTGCCTTTTGATTCAGCCCTTTTCATTGGCTCTTGATCATCACCTTTGATCAAGCCCCTCTTGTTGGCCACTATGCTTCAGAGCTCGAGTTTCATGCTTCACTGAAAAACCATGAAGATCTGAAGTCTGCTGCTTAGTTTTTCCAGATTCTTTAGAACAGCCTTCAAGATCTTCAAACCTTCAAAACTCCTGCTCATATCACAAAGCCTATATCACCAGAATTCTTGGTGCTCTTCATCTTTCATATTCATAGAGCCCAGAATTTCTGTCACACACACACCTCTTGAAGTTTTGATTATTTTGATCTAACTTCTTGAGATACACCGGTTTAGTCTAGGATTTGTTCTTCATAGATAATAGATCTTGAGTTAGTATTGAGCTCAAAAGTTGTAATTTGTAATACTCTCTCATATAATAAGATCTCCATTAGAAATCCAAGACTAACCATCTTGGTAGAGGATGTAGATCTTTCATCGATCAAACCTCTCCAAATAGCGTGTTCATTACTTATTGCATATTCCCTGCTTAACTTTTTATGAACTGCTTTGTTTGATCTTTCAGATTGCCACTCTTTGATGTTGTAATTGTTATTGCTCATTTGCCTTAGAATCCCATTTTTCGCCACTCTTTAGCCTCATACTTAGCGCGTGCGTTTTTATCTCTGCGCAGTATACCCTGCGCAGAGCTGCTTTAAATTTCCGCTGTGCATTTCACACTCTTACCGCGCGCTATACTTAGCCATAATAAGAGTTGTGCGCATCTGCCATTGAATTGCAAAAGGGTTTGAAAAGAATTTTAAAACGCTATTCACCCCCCCCCCCTTAGCATTTTTCATACCCTTGTTGCCCTTTAGGGACCAACAAGTGGTATCAGAGCAAACACCTTCATAAAACATGTTTCTGTTTTTCAAGCTTAACAGCTTGGGTGCCGATTCAATATGGCTTCAAATCTAGGGCAATGGCTAACTTTTCACTTATCCCTGTGCCTGCTCAAACCTCAGATCAAATTCAGAAATCTCTCCAAACCTGGTGGATCCTCAAGCAAAGATCCGTATTCTCTCTCATATAGACTCAAAGAAAGATGACTTGGTCTACTGCAAAAAGCCAGGACATCTCGCTTCAATGCCCACTCCAAAATTTGAGTACAAGGAAAAGCAACCCTGCGCACAAAGCATCAAAGCAGTGCAGAATGGTTGCTGAAGAGAACTGCGCAGAGAAGGAGCTAAGGACTCGGAGACTTGGCACTGAAGACAACTATGCTGACCCTGAGGATGGACTACTCTGCTTAATGGCAAATGCTGACAATGATTCAAAAGTTGTTTCTGAAATGGAACCTGAGCATGCGCCAAGGACAATCAAAGAAAGATCCCTTCACTCTAGTGGAAACGGGACACTTTCACCAAGCAGACAGAATGACAAGCACCTATCTGCCAGGGCCAACTTGACAGAAGCTGCATCATCACCAACTCCGCAGCCGCGCAAGGAATCTCTCAAAGTGTGCTGATCTTAAAAGATAACTCTGCTGTAGAGCGCAAGTTAATATTTCAACAAGCAGAGAGGATCTACTTCACTGTGCCTTCACAAGCTCAGTTGATATCGACAGTGGATTCTAGACACTACTAGAGATGTCAACACTCTTAAAGGTGCGCACGAAGGAAGAGATCACTCAGTAATATATGGTGACAACAACAAAGGGCACATAATTGGATTTGGACTAATCATAAAAGATTAAGTCTCAAGCAAACTGCTCTCCATATCACAATTATGAGATAAAGTTCTGGAATGCCATATCACTTCAACACTATGTTACACCAAAAATGGCGTTTCTGGACTAACTTTGCTCACAAGGACTCGTAAGACCAATTTCTAATCTATTTGATCTTACCGCTATAATTTCTATTACTAATCCTTGTTTTGTAGCAATAAGCTTAAGTGAAAGCAGCTAGCATTGGTATAAGCATCATGACAGCTTAGTAAGCAGCCTGAGCAGTTTTCCTCCAGCAAGTTTGCTCCGATGTCAAAACGCTTACATCCGCTTCACCTCATATGTTTGGACCGCTTACTACCGCGAAGTTTTGGACCAACCTGTGGTATCTCTAATGATATCCTGGCTACTCTCCTTCTAAATCTCCAAACATAGAAGACATCAATAGAGTTCGACACTTCAATGGAACAGAATTTATGAACAACGATGTCGCTCAATATTGTGAGAACCAACAAGAACCAATAAATGGTATTCTTCACAATTTCTCTGCTGCTGGGGTTCTGCAACAAAATGGCGTTGTGGAAAGAATCACTCGTTGATTGAGGCTGGAAAAATAATGATAGCAGAAGCTAAGCTTCCAAAGTATTTATGGGGAGAAGCTGTCAACACTGCTTGCTTTACTCAGAATAGATCCCTCATCAACAAAGCCTACAACAAGACTCCATATGAGCTATGGAGAGGAAGAGCGCCCAACATTTCTTCCTTCAAAGTTCTTTGGCTGCAAACGCTATTAAGGAAAATTCGACGCCAAAGCAGATAAAGGTATTTTCGTTGGGTATGCCAATCAGTCTATAAGCTTTTCATGATCTTAATAAGATAAATCTCTAGTCATTTTAGTATCTGTACATGCTACTTTTTGATAAGCATTCTCTCCTTGAGCCACATTTGGCTCCCAATGATTCTGATGACTCTGCTGAGCTTTTTAGACAGGTGCGCAGTAATTCTATTCCTGCGCAGGACATAGATCAAGCAGATTCAGAATCAGTCCATCTCATGCGCATACTATAAATGATGCGCCTGAAGTTGCAACTCCTGATGCGCAAACACCTCCTTCTGCGCATGATGTTTCTCCACTTCAACAAACCACCTTTAAATGATCGTGATGCTGAAGCAAATGAAATTCCCATTGATCTTCGTATTCCTATCATCACAATATAGGGATTCGCACATCGAGAGCATCAAACTTTGCGGTGTAGCATTCGTTTATCTCTCATGTCGGATCAAAGAAGATTGATAGAGTGCTCCATGTTTTAAGATGGATCGATGCTATGCAAGAAGTGCAAGAAAAGCTCATCCAATATTTAGCGCTTCAATGGGTGTTCAGAAACAAGATGGATAAGAATGGAAGAATCACAGAATCAAAGCAAGAAAGCTTTGTATGGTCTTAAGCAAGCTCCAAAAGCATGGTACAATCCGCTATCAAAATTCCTACTAGAGAAAGGCTTCAAGTGCGGTAAAATCAATACAACTCTTTTTATTGCTAAGTATAATGATCACTCCTTACTCGTTCAAATTTATGTCGATGATATTATATTTGGTTCTACTAATGAGTCTCTTTGTAAGCGCTTTGAAAAGCAAATGAAAAGCTGGTTTGAAATGAGCATGATGGGAGAACTCACATTCTTCCTCGGGCTTCAAATCATGCAATTGAATGATGGCATCTTCGCAAATCAAGTTAAGTACACTAGGAACTTAATCAAGAAGTTTGGACTTGAATGCTAAAGCATACGACACTCCAATGGCCACAAGCAACAAATTTAACAGACTTAAAAGGTAAAGTTGATCAGACTATCTAGGTATGACTAACTCTCCTTTATCTTCTGCTAGCTGGCCAAGATATTATGTTGACTGGATATGTGCGCACTATCACGCTAATTCTTCTGAAGCACACATAACTGCTGTAAAAAGTATTAGATATATTTTTAGCTCTGTTAACCTTGGACTTTGGTACACCAAAGATTCGAACTTTAAACTTGTAGGTTATTCAGATGCGGACTACGCAGCGTGCACAATTGACAGGAAGAGCACAAGTGGAACTGGTCATTTCCTTGGAAATCGACTTAGCATGGGCAAGCAAGAGACAAGCTGCTGTGTCCATCTCCACTACTGAAGCAGAATATATTGCTGGTGAAAGCTGCTGCTGCCAAATCTTATGGATGAAGCAACAACCTGTGGACTATGAGATTCATGATAAGAATTATCCAACTCTCTGCGATAATATGTCCACCATAGCAGTTTTTCAATCCTACCAAGCACTATTATCAAGCTCATCAACATCTAATATCATCTCCTCAAGAATTAACAAGTGATCTCTTGAAAAGAGAAATGGGTATGCTTAATTTTAGCTAACTTGTCCACATAATTTATTGACACTAATGTATTTGCTTGATAAAGTGTGCAAAATAGGTTAAGTTTCATGCGCCCTATGCAACTCCTGCGCAAACAACTGTCTGCGCATGAAACAACATTTCTGAGATTTATGGAATCTCTGTGCTATCAATGCGCTGCGCATGACTATCCATGCGCAAATCATCATGGACCGCAGGTAAGTGTTCTATTCATTAGATTTTGCACATAGGTCCTTGACTGAAAAGTCAACGCTGAGTCACAAGGGTACTTGTGTAATTCAAATTTTCCCGCGCTTTTATTTTTTGAATTTTCTTGGGAAATTACCTTTTTACCCTTGCGCATGTCCCATTGTCATTTAATGCAAACTGCAATTAATGACAGCGCGTCTCACGTATGTTTGCTCACCATTTAATGAGGAAGGTGATGCGACAGCCGTCAGCCTCTTTTCGCTGACACACGCGCGCGCAAAGACTGCGCACGCGCATTCCCCATTCGGCCACGTCACTCTGCTAACGTGCGCCCGTCCTTTCACTGACTCACCATTTATGAGGAAGTCGACTTGACAGTGACCGGCTTAGAACTTCACGCACACGCGCGCATAGGCCTGCGCACGCGCGTTCCCTTTGTGACACGTGGTATCGCTATCCTGCGCCACTGCACATTTTCTCAAACTTTTATTAGCTATCGTGCGCCTAACTTCTCCTTCCCTACTTAAACCGTTTCTCTCTACTTCTCTCTTCCCTCTAAATTTTCTCACTCTCTTTCTAACCTCTGCTCTAAACCCTCATCTCTCATATCCTATTCGTTATCTTCAACCTCAACCTTCCTTCCTTCTTTCTAAACCATTTCAATGGCTCCTAAGAAAACTAAAACTCAACCAGAAATCATCATCTCCGACTCTTCTTCGCTCTCCAATTCTGGGAACTCTCACGAAGAAGAAGTAGAACGACAATCAAGGCATCCAACCGTCAAAGACATGGTATGATTCTCTATAACTCCTTTTTTTTCCCGCCATTGTCGTTCTTGAAGGTCTCAAGACTCCCTTTTTCGATTTCTCCCTTATTTGCTGATCATTTTTGAAATCAATCGTTGTGTTGTGTTCGTATTTGCCTGATCTATTCTTTCATGTAGTTTATTTCATGATCAATGGTCGTTACATATGTTTTTCGTCAATTTCTGTGCTTCGTAACTTCCTTGGCAGACGAACTGTTTTTCTGAATTTCTGAGTTTGTTTTAATGTCGTTGACCATACTTTTACACGGTTGACTTCGTCCTGTTCACGCCGTCATTTCGATGTACTTTTTATTGAATTTTGTTAACTTTTGTTTTTCTGTGTTTTTGGGTGTTCTTCATGTTCTTAAATTATTTTTTATATTTAGTCTATTATTCACCCTCCCTTTTCTTTATGCTCTGCGCATAAATTTCCTGCGCATATAGCTATATCTATTTCTCTGCGCACACTTCTTTACTAATATTTATTTTCTGTGCGCACAATCCCTCTGCGTATGCATTCTTATTTATTGTGCAACCTCTATTTTCTGCGCATAATTTTTTTTATGGAACTTGCGCCAAGGTATATCTGCATTACTTGCATATGCGCACAGCTCCATAAGCAATAGGTTGTCTAATTCTATCTATTGTTTTACGCAGGGACATGTTTATTTCATTCTGGGTTGGGAACTTATTCAGGCAGATCTCTCTTTAGATGCGATTGGTCGTCATCTGCTTCATCTTCTCAGCTCCTCCGGCATTCTTCCATTATTCTCTCTTGAGCAATCCTTCATAGTGCCTGCTCTGTTAGATGAATTCTTCAGGACAGCAAGAGTTGTTCCTGCACAACTTGAAGGCAAGACAACAGAAATGATCATGGCCACCGTTCAGCGCTGTGATATAATGGTTCACCCCAATCACATTCGCAACCTCCTAAACTTCAACGTTGATAGTTCTTCAGTCAACTATGATGAGGCTCATCAAAACGCGCTTGCACAGAAGCTCATTGGCATTCCTTCCCTCAACAAAAAGTGGCTGATGTATAATAGAAAGGAATTTGGTGAGGTGATGTATCACCTGTTCACCCTAATTGGAGATTCTCTCAACTGCAAAAATGGAAATAATGGACATTTCATCTCTAAGCAGTGGGAATACTGCGCAGCCATCTTCAACGAAGATCAACTTGACTGGCCGCAGATAATCTTCAATGAGATTGTGAAGGGGATGACAAGCTATGAGAAGAAGCTGAACGCAGGGAAGACCAAGTACCGAACTCACTGCAGACTGCTAACCAAACTCCTATTGACTTATGGTGAATTGGCCACCTATGTTGAAGAAAAGTCAATCAAGAAGCAGTCTTGCGACGCAAAGTACTATTCCAGAGTACACCTTCAGAATTTGCGCAGTGAGATAGGCAACGCCGATTACTATGAAATCTGGCTGTCTGATGCCGCTCCCAACAAGGAACCCTGGATAGGCCCAATTCCTGTGGTCAAATCCAAGAAGAGTGCAGGACGATCTACAACTGATGCTGCGCAAGAGACCACAGAAGAAGCGTACAATCGCAAGGGGAAGGGCATTGCTCCGCCCAGTAGCAAAAAGCTCAAGGATATTCCTTTGGTTCAATCCACCAAAGGGATTTATATCAAAGAGGCAGATCCTACCAGCATTCCAGCGCCTGCTCCCTCAAAGCCAACCACTATGAAGCGCAAGGCTGCTTTCCGTGGTGATTCAGATGATGATGCTGTTGAGGGGGAGCAGATGCACAAAGCCTCTCAAGAAGCCATCCCCAGTGCTGATATCGAACATACCTCTTCTCGTCTCAAGCAGAAGATGCGCAGCAGCGCTAAAGGATTGAAGAAGCGCCGCACTAGTTCCGCAGCCACCAACAGCAGTGATTCTTCTACAGTTCATCCTTCATCTTCAGCCCCGGAGTCTCCTCCTTCCTCCTCAGCTGAGCTGCGCCAGATCGTGCAGAGCTTGCATTCTGTTCAAGCGAATCAAGTCGCTACGTAGCTGCAGCTTAATCAACTCCTTACTGCTCAAACTGTTTTATTATATCGTCTTGATATGCAGCGTTTGGAGATTGATACCATTAAGGGGGAGAAAGCTGCCAAAGAAGAAGCAAAGGCAAAGGAAAGCACGGAGAGTGCTAAAGCAAAAGGCAAGTCCATCTGAGCCTGCGCAAGAAAAGGTTCCTATCACTTTGGAACATCTTATCCTGGACTCCCTGAAATCCATCAGCGCTCAGCTTGAAAATGTCAGCGCACAACTCAAAAATGTGTGCACCTTTGGAGCGCTTGATGGTGGACTCAGGGACATTCTAAAAAAGCTCAAGAAAACCCTTACAGATGGGTTACATAGAGGATTTGATGACCTTCAAGCTCAGATGGAGGCTCAGATAGAGAAGATTGAACAAGGAGGCTCTGCACATAATATTGAAGAAGTGCGTCGATGCATTTCTAAGTCCATGACAGATTTTTCTTTGGCGTTCAACGACAAATTTGACTACGCAATGTTAGACATTCAAGCAAGCGTCAACACTCAGCGCCTCCATACCGACTCTAGATTAGAAGCTACGCAAACTGCCATCCTGACGGACAGCAGGGCAAGGTTCAGAGAGCTAGTGGATGACAACGCTGATATGCGCAGAGGAATGAACACTTATGTTGGTAAAGCTGTGGAGTTCCAGGACAAATTTCAAAATTTAAAGATGGAACTCATGAACAAATTCAACGGTCTTTAGAATGAGATGCGCGAAGCCCTGCAACGGATCAACTTAGATTAGATTTCCTTTGTAAGTATTTTGTTTTTCTTTTGACTTCTTTTTTATTCTCGTTGCGCAGTATGTTTCTTTTATGCGCTTTTATTTTGTGCGCTTCTGTTTTTGTGCGCACCTCTTTTGATTTTCCTCTTTAAAACTTGTAATCTGTAACAGTCAAATCTTTCAAAGTTTTAATGAGAAGAATGCATCATAAAGCTTTCACAAAAACCTTGTTCAATTCAAATCATTCGTTTGTGGAACATTGAATGCATTATTACTTAAACGCATGCGCATAATCTTTACTGCTCATGTTTTCTACGCATGATGTTTAAACATTCAGTTTAAACGTATACTTAAAACTTCATCTCACATTATTTGTATGCTCTGAATGACATTTCTATCTTTCCAATCTTGTAAGTTTTTAATCTTTTGGATAGATTAGAAATCTATAGCACTGGCTAGTGTGTGCATTGACTTGAGGCATGATTTACCATTCTCATTCTTATGGACATGTTATTATCAAGTACAATGAATTGCATTTGCTATAGTAGGTAATGGCATCAATCATTTAGGGGGAGATTGTTGGGTATGCTTATCACTTAACCCTCCTACTTTTGTTAGAAATGATTGATACCATCACCTAAGAGTATTTTTACGGACTTTAGGACCTCATGTAAAGAAGTTTAGAACTTCAATTTTTAGCTAAGTCCTTTTTATAGTATAGGCTTAGATGATAGGACTTGAAGCTTTAAAGATCGAAGATTACCTAAGCAAGGATTCATTTCACTACGCAGAATGTTCTCTGCGCAGGTCGCCACTGCGCATAGATATCTTTGTGCAGACCTTGACCCTGTTCAGTTTTCAAGATATTACTTCCTAAACTCTCAAGAGATCTCTTTGTGACCAAGCATGGTGCGCATGCTGCTCATGCGCTGAATCCATGCGCGCCGGCAATGCGCATGCCTTTTGTGCGCGGACACAACCTTGGTCAAGTTCCTCATCTCCTGATCTCACATTCTAGAAAGCATGGAAAACGCTTAGAAGATGCACGCTTATTAAAAAGCTGAGGTGTGCATGTAACGCCCATCCTTAATCTCGTTAAATATTTGACTTATTTGTTAAATTTTTGACTTGCTTGTTAAATTCTTGGCTAGCATATTTATATGCTATTTTATTTGAGTTAATTATTTAACTACTTTAGAAAATTAAGGTGGTTAAATGTCAAAGTTAAAAGTTTAGGGGCCTTTTTGTCAAAGTTAGAACTTGAGGGGCCAAATTGCAATTCTTGGAAAGTTCCAAGTATATCTTGTTTTGGTTTGCTGGAGGAAGTATTTCTTCCCCAATTCTCTGTACGTCTCCTTCTGTTCTAAAGCCAAGGTTAGGATTCTTCCTATTCTCGACTCCTCGAGCTTAATTATTCCTCTGTTCGTGATTCCGGTCCCGGATAAATATTCGTGGCGTTGAATAGAGCGTTCCAGACCGATCAGAAATTAATTTGGGTCAACTTGATTTTTGACTAGGTAAGCTATTAGCTCCCCCTTACTTGTAATAACATGTATATATGTTATTCCCGCTACTTGTTCTTGTTAAAATTGTGTTTTGAGCAATTTTTGTGATACTTGTAATTTTGGGACGAAGGGAGTATAAAATACACTGCGTATGAAGAAACTTGAAAAATAGTGTTTTAAACTTGATTACCCTCCTGGGTTTGTTAAGTGGATTAATAGGAAAAATTATACTCCCATTCGTGAGACGGTAAAATAGTAACTTGATTTAAATATTATTAGAAAAAATCGTACCATTATTTGTGGTACGGGAAAATGAATGGAAGTATCCCTAAATGTTTATAGTAGTATATTATAAAATTATACTTATACTTTTGGGGACGGTGAAATATTGAAATGGAATAAAAGGAAATTGTCCTATTATTTATGGGACGGTAAAAGAAATGAATTGGGCTTGAAATAGGAGTTCTAAACTTGTTAGTATACTCCTGAGAATGTTAGGAGTGTTCGTTAAATGTTACTCCTACGTGTGGGACGGAGAATTAATGAAACTTGAATTCAGGGGAAAAGGGCCAAAATTTGTACCGCACGGTCGTGCGCCTTTATTTGGCACGGTCGTGCCAAATATCACCTTTAGGCAAATTTCCTCGACAGTGTTAGCACGGTCGTGCGACTTTTATGGGCACGGTCGTGCCGAAAATGAGTTTTGTGTGAAAATCCCTCGGCAGTGTTAGCACGGTCGTGCGCCTTTTATGGGCACGGTCGTGCCGAAAATGAAGTTTGTGTAAAAACCTCTCGACCTTGATAGCACGGTCGTGCCATTTTTGCACGCGCGGTCGTGCCAAGTGAAAATCCTGATTTTCCTTCTTGACTTGTTTCCTCCATAACTTTCTATAGGAAAGTCGGAATCAAGATCCGAAAGAAGCTGAATAACCTAGACTTAGAGGGCTATTCAAAGAATAAATTAATGGGGTTTTAAAGTTATTGTATAGAGCACCTAGATAGGTGTTTTAGGACATTGAACTTGAGTATAAGAGTATGAATGCTCTTATGTGTCTGGGAAATCAACGTCTTGTGTACCTTAGGGGTATAAACAATGTTTTGAACTTGAACATCCTAAGAATAGGATTGAAAATTTGTAAGAGTAAAGTGTATAACTCTTATACATGATTGAATGTCCGAAGATTGGAATAAAACTTGAAGGATAAGACAATAAAATCTTGTACATGACTTGAACATCCAAAGAAAAGGGATTTAAACATGAATATAAGATTAATAAATTTTGTATATGCCTTGACACCAATTTATGGGTAAGGTGTAAACTCGAAAGTGCTCAGAACAAGCCTTAACGTGAATAAGAAATATTCTTGACTTGTATGTGCAATCATCGCACATAGTTACTTGATAACAATGTAGCTTCTTGATTACCTGAAGCTTGTTTCCCATTGAGCTAGTCCACGAATCTTGGATTAGTCTCCCCTCTCGTAGCTAAAGTTTGTGTACCTAAAGGACACCAACTAATGCCTTGAACTTGAATATCCTAGGAATAGGACCGTGAACTTGATTGGGAGATGTATAGCTCATCTTCTTAATTAAAACGTGAATATAAGATGAGTAAATCTTGTACTTGTCTTAAATAACCAAAGAGTTGGATTGATAACTTAAGTATAAGTTAATTAACTCTTGTACATGTTTAACCATCCAAGAAAATGGATTGAGAACTTGGATACAAGATAATAAAATCTTGTAAAAGTCTTGAATGTCTTGAAACCATTACATGAATATGGTAATAACTTGAAAGAGTCTTGATGTGTATATGAAAATCTTGCATATATTTACTTGATATAATGTGGCTTCTTGATTGATTGGTACAGGGTATGAATAACCAAAGAATTGGGTTATGGAACTAGATAGAGAATGATTAACTCTTCTACAT
This sequence comes from Campanula takesimana, assembly GCA_026119855.1. Taxonomy (NCBI): domain Eukaryota; kingdom Viridiplantae; phylum Streptophyta; class Magnoliopsida; order Asterales; family Campanulaceae; genus Campanula; species Campanula takesimana. Next base: position 2,972,215 of record JAOWBW010000085.1, read on the forward strand.
ACTTGAACTTGATACGTGTATATTGGAAGTGCTATAAATAAGCACTAAAGTGTAAGTGATTTAGTTTAATCATGTATATACTTAATGAAGTATATAAAGAATGAAGAAGATATCTTGTCTTGAACTGGTTCCTAAAGAAAATAGGGACTAGTGTAATATGAAGATAATTCATATAATCGTGAATACTACGATTTAAATTAATAAGAATGATTACAGAACACAATATGTGTTGGAAAATGTATTCGATTATTAACGATACATATACGTGAGATATGATTGTGACTAGGTAGGAATGTGACCTATGCTACTACGTGTTTAGAGTCTAAGGTATTGGGCTCTATTTGATAGTAAGGGTATCGGGATAGACACTTTAATGTGTTAAATGTGATATGAATATGTACGTGCAAACTTGGCATGTGACAAGTGATATACCCTACTACTTGACTGAAGTCTGTTATAAATGGACTCTTACTTGGATTGATCGTGTTACATGGACACTTATGTGCCATAGTTAAACTTGATTGGTATTCGCAATAATTGAGTACGTGTACTTATATTCTCGTGAGCACATGATACATAGTTACATGGTGCATATTCTCGTGAGCACATGATACATAGTTACATGGTGCATATTCTCGTGAGCACATGATACATGATTACATGGTGCATAAAGAGTAGTCCACTAATAAGGGACTGAGTTCTGTTCTGTAGTTCAAGTAAACATCTACTTGTGCATTCTTGGTGAGTCCAGCTGGTTCTCCTTGCTTGTTCGAAAATATATAGGTTCACGCTTGTCGCGAGAGCTGGGGTTTAAGTGACAATCGGGTCCCTATGTATTTCCGCCCGACCCCTTACTACCGGCCATAGTAAGGGCATAGCTTCCTTGGTTGGAGCAATAAGCCTGACCTAAGTGAATGCTAATTCCCGTCTTGTTCACCACGTGGATTTTGTATCTTGTGGATGACACTGGTTACCAGGTCTTCTTATATACTGCACAGCAGTTCTTGTTCCTGTTCTTGGTTGTCCTCAGCTAGAAAAGCATCGACAACAAATGGTATTCTTGGGAGGAATAAGGAAGGATTCAGGTACAATGCGTGATAGGCCTATGTGCATCTTGGTGAGTTGGTTTAGCCTCTCACTCTACTTGACTACTTGTTACCTGAACCTTTCTTGAGCTTGATTACTTGTTGGGTTGGCTTAGCCTCTCCTATACTTGTTACTTAATGATACTTGATATATGTTTAGTTGAGTATCTACTTGTACTGCATGATAACATGACATATAGTTGCATGTTAATAGCTTACTGAGATTTATCTCACCCTTTATTTGTTTAATTGTTTCCCCCCCCCCCCCCAGGAAAGCAGGGGATAGTACGCAGTGAGGCTCGACTTAGCTGGGAATTTACTCAGCAGGATATTGTTGTTCGAAGTAGTGTCCTTTTATATTTTAGTAAGGACGATCTTGTATGAGTTAGTAAACTCTGGGCTTGTATTGGGGTAGTATTTGTTGTCCCTAGACAGTTCTTGTTTCTAGTAGGGATGACCAAACACGGTTCCGGTTACGGTTCCGGTTCGGAACCGCCGGTTCCGGTTCGGCTTTTATGTGAACCTTAACCGGCCCTTGCTTACACCGGTTCCGGTTCCGGTTGTCACAATACGGTTCCGGTCCGGTTCCGGTTCGGTTCCACGGTTCATTTTTTGATGGTTTTTTAACGGTTAGTTCTGATGAAACTGTTAGAAATCGGTCAAAAACACATTTTTATTATTTTCATTCACTGATTTTGGCAAAAAATCAGTCAAAACACAACTTTTCTTGTCAACTTTCCATTAGTAACGGTTAATTCTAATGAAACTGTTAGAAATCTAATGATTTTGATGGTTTTTTAACGGTTTTACTGACGGTTCAGACGGTTCCGGTTCGCAGTTTGGTTGGGCGGTTCGGAACCGCCGGTTCACGGTTTTTTGGGGGTTGAACCTTAACCGGCCCTTATCCAAAACGGTTCCGGTTCCCACGGTTCCGGTTTTCGTGGCGGTTCACGGCGGTTACGGTTTTTTCGGTTCCGGTTCCGGGCCGGTTCGACGGTTCCGGTCCGGTTTGGCCATCCCTAGTTTCTAGCTTATTTGCTAGGCATGTCTACCGCTGTATGTAACCATTTTGGTTTTAATTTTCTTGGTCTAGAACTCGTGTGAGCTATCTTAGCTCCCTACTCTTGAGTATATATATCCTGTCAGTTTTGTTTTTAACAGGTATTGTTCCTGTTTCCGTTAGTTTCTTGTTTCTTGTTAGTTACGCGCACCAGGTTCGAGGTTCTATTAGGGAATCCCGGGACTTGGGGCGTGTCAGTGCACAAACGACAAAATAAGCACACTCAGCAAAACCATTGATGGAGACATGCTTCAAAGAAATTTCTCAAGAGAAGACAGCTGTCAACCTTCTAGAAGAAGCTTTTGAAACTGGTCTTCATGCTCAGTCTCCAACGGCTCTATATACCTGCGCACCAATCATATGGTGCCAGGTCATCATCTTTGATCAAAGCCCCAACGGCTATAAAGGACAGCTGCGCGCCAATCATGTTGTGCCAGCTCATTGTCCTTGCTCAGAGCTCCAACGGCTATATTCAAGCTCTCAGCTATAAATAGCCTGCTCATCTTCATTTCCAAGCTGCCTTTTGATTCAGCCATTTTCATTGGCTCTTGATCATCACCTTTGATCAAGCCCCTCTTGTTGGCCACTATGCTTCAGAGCTCGAGTTTCATGCTTCACTGAAAAACCATGAAGATCTGAAGTCTGCTGCTTAGTTTTTCCAGATTCTTTAGAACAGCCTTCAAGATCTTCAAACCTTCAAAACTCCTGCTCATATCACAAAGCCTATATCACCAGAATTCTTGGTGCTCTTCATCTTTCATATTCATAGAGCCCATAATTTCTGTCACACACACACCTCTTGAAGTTTTGATTATTTTGATCTAACTTCTTGAGATACACCGGTTTAGTCTAGGATTTGTTCTTCATAGATAATAGATCTTGAGTTAGTATTGAGCTCAAAAGTTGTAATTTGTAATACTCTCTCATATAATAAGATCTCCATTAGAAATCCAAGACTAACCATCTTGGTAGAGGATGTAGATCTTTCATCGATCGAACCTCTCCAAATAGCGTGTTCATTACTTATTGCATATTCCATGCTTAACTTTTTATGAACTGCTTTGTTTGATCTTTCAGATTGCCACTCTTTGATGTTGTAATTGTTATTGCTCATTTGCCTTAGAATCCCATTTTGCGCCACTCTTTAGCCTCATACTTAGCGCGTGCGTTTTTATCTCTGCGCAGTATACCCTGCGCAGAGCTGCTTTAAATTTCCGCTGTGCATTTCACACTCTTACCGCGCGCTATACTTAGCCATAATAAGAGTTGTGCGTATCTGCCATTGAATTGCAAAAGGGTTTGAAAAGAATTTCAAAACGCTATTCACCCCCCCCCCCTCTAGCATTTTTCATACCCTTGTTGCCCTTTAGGGACCAACACCCCCCCCCCCACCCACTCTTGTTAAGTGACAATTACGTAAACAAATAACCGTTTTTCGTGAATCGATTCTGGACTTGCCCTAGCTATATTTTTAGAACCTAATTCAGGTTTAATTTGTAGGTGTACGATTTAGCTTATCAATAATACATAGAGATCATTTTTTGTAGACTGCATAGGAGGTTTATGAATTAGGACTTCTCATAATTTGTCTGCACTATAATGCTTTCAACATAACTACTGTTTTTTTTTTATGTATAAGCATATATATATATATATATATATATATATATATATATATATATATATATAGGTGTTCTTAAGTCAAATCCCATTCAATCATTATTTATATTTTAGGCCTCAAACTTGTCATTCTGTTAGCATGTTAGCTCTTTTAACCAGTTTTGTCTTTAATTTTTGTACATAACTTTATTTTTGCAATTTGAAGTGGGGCGGAGAAAGTATATCGGACCAGGGGTAAATGATTGATGGAGAGTTGGAGACCGATCTGAGTCATCAAAACAAAAGTAGGAAGATAATGGATTGAGAGTGAGATGAGTCATTGTTCCTAGGTGGGTAAATAATGAATCAAGAGCGAGCTAGGATACCAACCTTACGAGAGAATATGACAACAACCATTGATTGATAAATAAAAAACACAGTCATCTTTGATGTTGTACCCAAAAAAACAAAAAATAAAGTCTTCTTTCATGTTGGTCCCAAAATCCTTAAAAGTCGGATTATGATAATTACATTTGGGGGCAATACTTATGGATTTAAATGAATTGAAATGAAATGAAATGTGTCGGTGATTAAAATGTTTGTTTGTTTGATTGTTTTTTAGTGGTTTCATCTTCATTATTATTAGACCATCTCCAATGGTTTGGTGTAAGAATTGCACTATTTCTTTAAAATTGTGCAAAATTTGCACCAAATATTTACCATCATCTCCAACCATTGCTTAAAATTTTGCACCAAAAAATCATATTTTTAGAATATTCTCTATTATTTCATTTCTTCTAATATTTTTTTCCATTAGTTAGGATATTATTTTTATGTTATATTAAATTAATTAACAAGTAATTAATTTATTTGTTTTGAGATTATTAGAAATAATGTTAATTTTGTTTGTGTCAAGCTATTATTATGTTCCATAGTAAATAATAAATGTTATACTTTTATTTTTATCCGTCCCAAAATAAATTCGCATTTTTAACTAAAAGTTATTTTTTCAGCGGAAAAAAATGTAATTAATTAGTGTATTTTATCAATGTACAAGGGAGATAATTTTTGGGTGGGGAAAGTATATGGTAAATTTTATTTATTTTGAGACGGGAAAAGTATAAGTAAATTATTTATTTTGAGACGGAACAAGGAGTATATATATAAAAAAGATAAGGAAAAAAAAGAGAGTGATAGAAAATATAGCGCATCTTTTAGGTTGCGCCATATATGAAGCAAATACATCGCTGCGCCATTTTGAAGATGAGTTTAGCACATCCGTTGGACTGTATTGGATAAGTGTTATGCGCTAAAGATAGAGTTTAAGCGTATGGTTGGACTTGGCCTTAACATTGCTACTACAAAAGAAAGTTACAACATTTTTGGGAAACTTGTTTCTCTTTAAATTATAAAATTTTATATTTTAAAAACTGTTTTTAAATATTTATTAAATGGTTGTAAGTAAAAAAAAAATAGTTTTTTTATAATTTAGGGAGAAATCAGTTTTCCTCAAAAGTTTCTCAAATAAAATTCTCCTTAAAATAAAATATTAGTATTTAACAAATTAAACGAAATATTTTTTTAATATTACCATGTCTTAAAATGAATGATTTTTTTAAATTTAAAATATATACCTAAATGATTATCTACAAAAAAATATATATATAATAATTCATACTTGTAAAAAAAAAAAAAATGTAAGCAGATAATAATTATATTTATAATTTTCTTACTATTAAAAATTATTCTTTTCAAAATTTTCTTGAATCAGATATCATTCATTGTGAAACCGAGTATGGAATAGAAAACGTATAATGAGGACTTAGCAATAATAATAAAGACATACTATATGGTGAATGTGAGTGATTATTATGATGGGGGTGATCAAAACAATTGAGTTGCATTCATGGTCACATCTTCCATATTCATTTCATAATAATTATTTTTACAACAATTATGACAAAGCCAAGAAATTTAATACTAGATCCCAAAAAGATTGACTCAGCGGTAAAGTCAAGTCTCACTCTCGGTGAGCGCTAGAGTTCGATCCCTCTTCTCGTCTTCTTCTGGCGTAGACATCGTCAAAAAAATAATAATTATAACAATACTAGAAACAACTCATTTAAGAAAAATCCGATTAAAATCAACATATTTTTAAGAAAGATTAAAGCTAACATTGTGCTTAACAACGCATAAATTTTGTGATTTTTGTTTGCGCTGGTAACATTACCCCCTGTTTTGTTTAATGAATTTCCCTGTCAACAGTCAATATACTGAGATGGTATCCGATGCATTTCTTGAGCTTATTATTTGAAATTTGTGCTTTGAATATTATATTAAATTTTGTGTCGGTCTACCTTCTTCACATTTTCTTTGGATCTGTTTATTTGGCGGATTCATAATTGCAGATATTCTTAGTAGAATGATAGTACTTACTGTACTTCTTTTGCTCAAAACTTTTTGTTGTTTCGCTGTTTTGAACCGTTATGCATACCATATCATATTTATACCCCTCCATCCTTTAATTATTGTTCAAATTTTGTTCTAAGTGAAATTCTGAAAATTTATATTCCTTCTGTTCTATTTTAAACTTTAAAGTCCATGCAAAAATTGTCAACTCAATTATACTCTGACTTAAAATTAAAAAAAAAAAAAAAAAAAAAAAACAAATGAACTATCATAATAAAATTCTAAAACTTGTTATCAATACACCATTAGTTATAGTCTCAGAAATAAATTTTAGTTTTTCATTAGGATAATCAATTTTTCTACAAACTCTCGGTCAAAATGCAATAAAGTGAACCATTTTAGCTTTGACTTTGAAGTTTAAAATGGAACAGAGGGATCATTTTTTATACAAATTATTGATGAAAGTGTGTATATACTCCCTCTGTCTCACCTCACTTGAGACCTAAGAGGTGGACACATTAACTAAGGAAAAAAATAAAATAAGGAAAACGTATGATAGAAAATGAAGAGAGAGAATGATTGGGGTAAATAATATTGTTAGTTGAATAAATTGAGTGGTGAGAAATGAAGAGAGGAAATGAGTAGTGGAGTAGATTCAATATAAAATTATTAAAAGCTCACTATTTTGGGGAGGTCTCAAGTGAGCTAGACGGATCAAAATGGAAATAAGTCTCAAGTGAGCGGGGACGGAGGGAGTATATTTTTGTAGTAATTTTTTCAAATATTTAGTTTTGAGAGTGTAAAGAGCTCAAAAAAATTTACTCCCTCTGTCCCTAAATGAGTGTCCATTTTCAATAAATTTTTGTCCCAAAATGAGTGCCTTTTTTTAACATAACTTTGTCCCTAAATGTTTTTTTTCGATTTTTTTCACCGGTCTCTTTATACGTGCAAAACTAAATGTTTTGAAAGGATATCACAAGATTATATATGAATCTTTGTCACCAAATTGTACAAAAAGTTGAGATTTTCAGATGTCCATTAAAATGAAATTTGGACACTCATTTAGGGCAGAGGTAGTACTATTTTATTTTTTTTTAACGAAAATAAACAAAATTGACTTACTACTGCTCATGTCACATTGAAGTTATAGAAGCACCTTTTATAAAAGTAAAATCTGAAGGTACTTAATATTCCAGTCACCAAACACAAGAAACGAAAAAAAATAAAAAAAAAAACTTTTATATTCCTCTTTAGGTAATTCACCTGAGGCTAAGAAATTCCAAAACAGATGAAGCACGCTACGCATCAAGGTTGCTTAGGGGCCATGTAATCAAACGTTCTTCCATAATACTTCCCCGTCCAATTTTTTATTTTTTTTCGTTTTCGTTAGTGTGAATAAATTTTGATCAATAATTTAAAGTACTTTTAAATATCTTAATGAAAATTTAAAACTTGTTATCGGTAAACCATTATAGATATTATCAATAATAAATTTTAAACTTTTATTAAAATAATTAAAAGTAATTTAAATTATTTATCAAAGTTTATTTATATTAATAATTGAAAAGGCGGAATAATTTTTCGGGACGACCGATTATTCCATTATGTGTATATTTCCATTTATCGTGTACGGTATGGAGTATGGACTCGCATCATGATATGTGTTTGATTAAAGGAGAGCATAGTGCTACTACTCATCTCCAAGGATTAAAGACAAACACTCCCGTTAGACGGTTTCACGGGTCACGGGGTGAGACGGAATTACTTGGGAAAATTTCCCCTAGGGCCCCCAGTCCCAGATTTAATTACTGATAAAACCCGGCCCAGACCAAATACCAGATAAGGACTTGGGCGGAGATGCAAATTCCCCATACACCCCTCAGTTATTTGGCCTTCGAAATTATTATTCTGCTGACGTCAGTTATGAAAATATGGATTTCCCATTTTACCCTTGTATATAAGCCTCGCTTTCGACGTACGACTCATTTTCTCGCTCATTTTTTTCGTGAAGAGAGAGGCGATGGCGATGGCGATGGCGATGGAGAGGGCGACGGTGATTTTTCAATTTCGAATCTGATTCGAAAAACCCTAGATCGTGGTGTGGATTGTAAGTATCGTCTTCAAACAATTGGTATGTATCTGCATCTTTATTTCGGTTTATCATTGAAAAAACCCTAGATCTTTGGGTTCGTGGTGTGGATTGTAATTAAGTTTTTTTTATATTATGTGCAGATTTACATCATGGATTCAAATGTAATTGCATTCTTCAAGTTTGGTGATTTGACTGCTGTTTCATTGTTTTCTCGGTTTTCATCTTTTGAGTCAATTGTGGAATTTATCTGTTTGAGATGGGACAATTTGAAAAGAAACACAATGTCTCTGTCTTATGCTTTAGCTAATAATCCTCGTTGTTTGTTGGTTAATGAAGATGATTTTATATGCTTGAGTATGGTTATACGTAGGACTGGGCTTGATTCCATTGATATAAATGTGGAGGAAGTTTCTGTTACCAGTATGATTTGTGGCATATCTGAATCTTTGAAACCAGTTTGTGGAGATGTTGTTGAATATGATGATGTTGAGTTTAGTGATGTTGAGTTTAGTGGTAGCAGTAGTAAGAAACATGCTCCTGTTAACTTCTTTCGTCATAGAGATAAGGTGTTGAAAAGTACAGGATGGGCAACTGCAATAGAAAAAATTGGGCAAATATTCGAAGGGGGGTGTCCAAAATTCAGAAATTCTCTTTGTAAATTTGCTACTGAAGTTGGTTTTGAATTTGAGTACCTGAAGAATGACAAAAAGCGTGTAACTGCTCAGTGTAGATATAAAGTTGACAAATGTTGTCCTTGGAGGATTCATGGCTCTATTGAAAAGGTTAATGGTTTTTTCTACATTAGGACGTATGTTCCAAACCATACATGTATAGATATTGTTAATAATGGGTACGGACAAGGGGATAGGTTGCGTTCTGGGGTACTTGCTAGTGTCCTCATTGATGATGTCAAAGGTAATCCATCTATTAGGCCAAAGGATGTATTGAATGATTTTAGGAAAGATTATGGTTATGAAGTTTCTTACAAATCAGCTTGGAGAGGTATTGAGAAGGCAAAGCAAGCTGTGTATGGTGATGCATCTTCATCTTATGACAGTATGAGACATTACTTTAATAAAGTAAAGGAGTTAGACCCAAACTTTCAATCTATAATTGATTATGATCATGAGACTTCTCGATTTGAGCGTTGTTTTGTTGCTTTTGGTGCATGTCTAGATGGATTTAAATTTTGTCGGCCCATGTTATTTCTTGATGGGACATTTCTTTATGGAAAGTTCAAAGGCACTCTTTTGGCAGCAACAGCAAAGGATGGGAACAATGGTATGATATTTTGTCTTTTTGAGTTTACTTATAAGAACTGTAACCTTAGTTGTATGTCTCATAACAAATTATAAGAATCATATTTATTGTTTTAATTTTTTTTTTCTTATTGTAGGTCTTTTTCACGTTGCTTTTGCAATCGTAGGCTCGGAGAATATAGAGAATTGGAGGTGGTTTCTTCAAAATCTGGAACCTCATATAAATGAAAGGACAATGACATTCATTTCAGATCGACATCAAGGGATCATCACAGCAGTTAAGGAGATTATGCCCTCTGCTTCACATTCTTTTTGCATGTTCCATATCAGGAACAATCTGAGGGACAAATTGAGAGGATTTTCATCAGAGCTTCGTTCAAATATGCTTCATAAAATATCTCAATGTTCGTTAGCTCCAACACATGATCTCTTTCAGTTTTATTTGAGCGAAATGAAGAAAGAAGGTGGTACCAAGGTGGAAGAATTTATGAATGCTCTTCCGGCTGTGAACTATGCGAGTGCTTATTTCCCGGGGAAGCGATATGGTGAGATGTGCTCCAACGCTGCAGAGTCTTTTAACTCAGAAATAAAAGAATATAAAGGTCTTCCCGTATTGGAGTTAGTTGATCAAATCCGGTTAAAAGTAATGCAGAGAATGACCAAGCGTAGACAGGAATCTTTGAATTGGAAAACAAATCTGTGTCCATTGAAGGACAAGAGATATAAAAGAAGGCTTGAGTATGGTAAGTCATGGGATATCTCTTCTTCTAATGATCATATGTTTGAAGTTCACTCTGATCCTTCGATGTCTGTTGATATTCGAAAGTTTACATGTACATGTGGGAAGTGGCAGCATCAAGGTTTTCCGTGTGTTCATGCGATTGCAGTTTTGTCGAGGACTAGTGAAGGTGGTTTACCATTTATTGAGCCTTATTTCTATACAAGTCACTACCAGAAGTGTTATGGATTTTCTATCCCTCCTATTCCTTCATTTGGTAAAGCTGTGGTTGATGAAGAAGCTGTTATACTCCCTCCTGCAACTAAACGTGCTCCAGGTAGGCCAAGAAAGACTCGGTATCAAGGAAGAGGAGAAGTTGTGAAAAGGAAGATGACATGCTCTCGTTGTGGGAAATCTGGATATCATAATAGGAGATCCTGCAAAGAACCATTGCAGTTAGAACAATAGGCTTTTTGTGTTCAATTATTATGTTGATTCATACATTTGGTATTTTCTTATGAGAATTGAATAGTTTGGAGATTATTATTTTGTTGAATTTTTTTGAATGAATTTTTGTGTTGGATTTTTTTTTTTTTTTCTTATTATGATTTGTGGCAATATTTTAGTTTAATAAGAACTTTTTAATGATTCTTTTAGGTCTTATATGTTACTCATAAGACTTTTTTTTAGACATGATGTGATATGTCTTATATGTTGTCTTATATAGGTCTTATATGTTACTCATAAGACCTAATTTATGATTATTTTAGGTCTTATATACTACACATAAGAATTTTTTTATAGACATGTTGTGATAGGTCTTATATGTTACTCATAAGACCTAATTAATGATTATTTTAGGTCTTATATACTACACATAAGACATTTTTTTTACAGACATGATATATGTCTTATAAGTCATGTCTTATATAGGTCTTATATGTTACTCATAAGACCTTTTTTTACAGACATGGTGTGATATGTCTTATAGGTTAAGTCTTATATAGGTCTTATATGTTACTCATAAGACATTTTTAAATGATTCTATTAGGTTTTATCTAGTACATGTATGATTTTTTTTTCAAAAGACATGCATTGTGTGTCTTTATGAGTGATAGGTATTATAAATTACTATATATAGGTCTTATAAGTTACTAATAAGACTTTATTTGAAAAAGACAAGCATTGTTACAGGTCTTATAAGGTACTCATAAGACCTGTAAAATTACTTTTTCTTATAGCTTCTGCAAAATAACTCTCAACTACATTCAACAAAAAGCAAAACAATTTGTTGCCCAAAACCTAGTGTCTAGATCATATCAACACAAAAACCAATATCATAGTATTTGAACAACCAACCCTACCTTCTAGATTATCGAGTTTTCTAAGTCAAACTAAAGTCGATATAAGCAGTCCCTATGGGATAAAATGTCTTGAAATATCTTTGCCCTATATATGATGGCAGCATCTTCATTATATTTCCTGCTCACTTCCCCTTTTTGAAATATATCTTGTGCAGCCATCAACACATGAATTCCACAATCAAGACTCCCATATTGCTGTTGTGGAGTCCACTGAATCTTTGAGAATGATGGTTTGAAACCACCTTCCTTTGTAGCCAAGTCGTCTTCTCCAGCTAATACATTCTTTACATGATTGAACTGAATCAAGAAAACAACAAAAAAAAATCATAATCCTATTCCTCATAACATGTTTTAAAAAAATTACTGTTAAGAACATACCACAATTCTGGCATTGATTAAATAGCTGTCTTTCCCTGTTCTTGGATGCAAAGAATTATAGAATGAATACACCCCAGTCTCCGGATTCAAAACAATTAATGTCCAATGATCAACTGTCCTAGGATGCTCGCCTGCTGCTGTGTGCACTGGGATGAGAATGTAATGCACTCCTTCCTTGACCAACTTCAAGAGGACCTTATCAATTGTTGATGCAATATCATCAGGCTTTTTTCCTCTCAAATAATTCTGCATATGAAAAAATATTAAATGCAAATAAAATGCAAGAAAAACATTTCAATAATTTATTAGTAAACAATACTTACCATACATAAACTTGTCACGTAACCAACTTTGAGCGGTTGACTACCAGTAGGAGTAGGTGTATTTGCATATCTCTCCTTCAAAATTTCAAGATAAGCATCTAACACCTATATAAATCATCCACAAATGTATTATACAAATAGACACGTTGGTATTGAGATATAACTATAAGAGTAGAAATATAATTTAACATACAGGAGATTCGGTCATTTTTTCATATGCCAACTCCCACAAATCATTCATTGAAACATGATTTAACTTGCCCACCCACACAGAATCACTGTAAAAAGAAAAAATAAAAAAAACAAATTAATGATATATATTTTACTTATATATATATTATAATAAGTAAAATATGTTACTTACTGCCTGTCGCAATGGAGACACAACTCCGCATACTTGTCTTTGTACTGTTGAGGAATTGCTTTAAGTGTGTCAGTGGTTTTTGTGAGCAAAAGTGGTTTTGTTTTCATCAATTCAAAGTCAGGTAGATCATCAACTTCGACTATCTCATCTATCTTCCTCTTTTCTTTTTTCTCCTTTTCGTTTTTGTCCTTTTGTTGTTTCTCTTTTCTCTTTGTTGGTCTTACATAATCTGGATCTTTCACTACTTGTGATATCTTTCTTGTTCCATCATCTCTTTCCTTGACACGCCTTTCAACAGATCCAATTTTCAAAACCTGTTGTTGTCGTTTTCCTCTTCCTCCACACTTTTCATCAGCTTCTTTCATCTTGTTCTCTTCTTTCCTCTCATTTATCAGCCTTTTGATTTCTATGTCTTTATCACTTATTTGCCCAATCAGCTGAAAAATTGTTTCCTCATTCTCTTTTTTAAGATTTTCAACTTGCTGAAGGTGAGCGGACACCATATTCTGAATTTCTCCCTCTTTTGCCTTTATGGTCATATCCCTCGCAAGTATCTTCGCCTCAGCCTCTTCTAATTTTTTTTTAATCTCTGCCTCAGATGCCACTAAAACTTGGCCCTCTTCAACTATCTCAAAATCTTTCTTCTTAAACTCATCTAATTTTTCTTTCAACTCATCCATTTCCTTGATCAGATTTTCATTTTTCAACTTTATCTCTTCAATTGTTGCTTTCAACATTTCATTTTCTTTCTTGAGGTTAATCAACTCAACAGTCTTCTCCATTTCTCTCTCTTCAAGTCTAGCGTGTAATCTTTCATTATTAGATATCAACCTCTCATTTTCATTTATCAGAACACTCAACTCAGCACCTGATTCCAGCTCTTCAATTCGAGCTCTCAACTTTTCATTTTCAATCCGAAATTCATGCAATTCAGCATTCATTTTTTCTTCTTCAGAAGTGTTGTTGCGTTCTCCAGTAGGGGTGAAAATTATGTTATCACCTGAACTGATGTTATCAAGTCCAACATCATTATAATCATGATTAAATTCTCTCTGCACATCATTTTCCCCCTCATCAGCAGTTTCTAACATCAACTTCTCATCATTGGTTAGCTGAATCTCACCAGTTATAACCTATTTTTTCAAAGATCATTACATTCATAAGACTTCATAAGACTTCAGAGAGAGACATATAAGACATATAAGACCTATATGTTTTTTAAAATATAATATATGAAAAGTCTTATTATACTTTGCATAAACTTCATAAGATTTTAGTCAGAGACATATAAAACATATATAAGACATATATTTTTTTTTAAATATAATATAGGAAAAGTCTCATAAGACTAAAGTCCTATAGACACATTCATAAACGTCATAAGACATATAAGTCAGATACCTATACTAGTCATGAGACATATAAGACATAAGAGTTCATACCTGTTCCGCTGTGAGTTCTCTAATCTTCTGTTTAAAATCTTTTATTTTCTTTGATATGTCCCACTTCATGAATCTGGGGAACAAGCTCCTTGACGGGGTGAAGATAGTTGTGTGCTCATTAAACCAATGCTTCAAAAAAAAAATTGAAAAACATTATCAAAAGACTGTATACGTTAATGCAGAATTTAATTAAAAAGGATTAATATAAACAATGTATGAACTTACAGGTAAAAGCGATACACATCCTATCACAAGAAGAGGTGTAGAAGACTTTTCATTGAGAGACTGCTTCAGATTTTCAACAATTGCTTTTGACCAATCATATTTTTTCATGTTCTTCAAATCATCAGCATAGTAAAAAAAGGCCGATGTCATGAGCTCTGCCTTAGATGCAAAAAACAAAGAGCCCATTGCTATAAGAACAAGAAGCTTTACAACATCTTCAATGTCTTTTTGGTCATCACTCAAGTAAATTCTTTTCAGAGTCTCTTTCACCATCTTCATGTTAACACCACTAGGACAATTCAAAAAATGACGGTTCACCAAATCAAATGTTTTGAAATCTTTTCTCAGCTTCTTAAAATCCATTTCTTGAGATCCACCAACTAGTCCAAAAATGGCTGTAACATCAGCTGCTGTTACATCAACAAACTCGCCACCAAGATTGAATTTCTGGACCCTAGAATCATAGCACAAAACTATTTCCTCAATTGTATTATCAAGCTTGCGGTATTTGAAATCCATATTTGAGGAAATGGCATTGAAGAAGTTGTAGAATGGGGTAAGCTTCAACTTGTCCAAATGTGTTTGCTTTAAAGGTGTATCCTTCAAAATTGCATGAATAGCATGCACATTTGACCGGTAGTTCGGGATCCAAGTCAAATCTTTTACCTTCTTTGACACTCCTTTCCGATTAATTCTTCTATTCACAGTAGGAGGTATTTCTTTTCCTTTTTTCGAAGCTTTCTTGGGGTTTGATCTTGGTGAAGGGGTCTGTAATTTTCCTTTCCCCTCAGTACCTCCAGACTCTGTGCTTTGCTCAGTCTCTTTCCTCTTTTTCGACCTTGTTAAAATTGTAGCAGTTGGTGAAGGCAAATCTGTTTCTTGTTCAACCTGCTTTCTTTTCCTCAATCTTGTTAACGGTGTATGTTGTGCTGAGGATTCAGATATACTATGTGGTACGGGAGAAATAGATGGTGTCCCCTCCAAAGACTTTGGTGAAGGCGTTGATTTGACACACGTCACTGACTTGTGATCATACGGTTTGAACTTCATTGCTTGTTTGATTGTCATCTACTAAAACATTTAGTCTTATAAACATATAAAAAAAAATTGAAAATGTCTTATATAATTATCACAAGACAACGCAAAACTACCTTATGCATGACTAAAACCTCATATATAAGACTTTTTATGAAAGATTGCAAGTAAGTTATAAGTCAGAAGAAATTTGTACATGAGACTAATGTCTTATGATAATTTAGGCTTATAAGACATAACCAAAAAACTCTTATGAAAACTCTTATGAGGATGAAAACTCTTATGAAAACTCTTATAAGACATAACCAAAAACTCTTATGAAAACTAAAGCCCCGTTCACACATTTGTACATGAGACTAAATGTCTTATGATAATTTAGGCTTATAAGACATAACCAAAAAACTCTTATGAAAACTAAAGCCCCGTTCACACATTTGTACATGAGACTAATGTCTTATGATAATTTAGGCTTATAAGACATAACCAAAAAACTCTTATGAAAACTAAAGCCCCGTTCACACATTTGTACATGAGACTAAATGTCTTATGATAATTTAGGCTTATAAGACATAACCAAAAAACTCTTATGAAAACTAAAGCCCCGTTCACACATTTGTACATGAGACTAATGTCTTATGATAATTTAGGCTTATAAGACATAACCAAAAAACTCTTATGAAAACTAAAGCCCCGTTCACACATTTGTACATGAGACTAAATGTCTTATGATAATTTAGGCTTATAAGACATAACCAAAACAGAACAATAAAACAAATGCAACAATTAACACTGTTAAATGACAGACCACATAGGTCTTATATATTACACAAATTTGTTTTCAAAATTTAAACAAAATCAACAAAAAAAACTCTTATGAGGATGAAAACTCTCATAATTTATCAAACAGTACCAACAAAAAACAGAAGCAAAAATTTTGAACAAAATCAACCAGAAAATTTAAACGAAATGCTTATATGAACATGCAAAGTCTTATAATCTACAACAATACTGCTTAAATCATGAAATAAACGAACAAAATCAACCACAAAATACAAAAAAATTCAAATGTGTGAATATTTGGTAATTTGTTTGAATTTTTTCCAGAAATAATAGACATACCTACTAGTTTTCCTAGGCGTGAAGTTGCTTCAACTTCACGTGAAGATTCGTCGGAATAAATGGAGGTGAATTGTGTGCCGCCGGTGTAATCGCTCGGTGTAATCGTTAATTTTAGAGAGAGAAATTTTTGAGAGAAATGAAAAGGGTTTTTCCAGGCGGTTAATTAAGAAACCACTTTTTGATCGAATTAAAAAAAAAAAAAAAAAAAAAAAGAAGCGTGTCACGTGTCTCCCGCTTGCGCGGACAGGAGGGTAGAATTGTACTTTAGCCGGCGGAAAATATATGAGGGGTGTATGGGGAATTACAGATCTCGGGTTTCCTAAATAGTATTTGTATCTGGGCCTAGGGGCCCTAGAGTCCATGGGCCGAATTACTTGCGGGTCGAACCGGCTCCAGCGACCCGCCTACTCCAGCCTCTCTCCCTTTCCCAGATTGCGAGTATTTAAAAAAAAAAACTAATAACTTTAAAATGCTATATCTTGAGATTTATATGTCCGAAAAAAAATCTAAAAATACTATTGTGTTCATCTCGACGAGACGAATAAAACAAGATAGGTCATGATATGGTTTATTTTTTTATTTTTTTAAAAAACATATTTTTTAACACACAAAAAAAACTGGACTGCTCGTTTTCTGAAATGTAACACTTTGTTCTGATAAAAGTATCAGTTTTGGTATTAAAAATCAACATTTTATTGTAAGGTGGAACAGCAATTTTGCAAAAAAATTAAATAGATTTTGTGGTTAGAAAAAGTAATAATTGAAGTGTAACACAGTGCATATATGATTGTAATATGTTATATATATGAATGTAACAGTTTTATAGTTTAAATGTTACTTTTTTTCTTTTAAAAAGATTTAAAATTCATGTATATAATCGTTTTTGCATTTCAATTGAATGTAAAACCCTAGAAAAATGTTACAATTGAGAAAAAAAAAAAAAAAAAAAGGATACATTCATTTATTATAAAATGGAACATTAGTTTAGTTGTCAATCTTATGTTATCTTTTTTAATGTATTTCAGCAAAATTGTGGTACATTTTTGAAAGAAAAAAAGTGTTACATTTCTTTATAAAAAATGTTACTTTTGCTGGCGAGCAAAAAAAGGCAGGGAAAAAAAAGTTGGACGCAAAAACAAATAAAATAATAATAATAAAAAATTTGGCTCGGCTGGGTGGTGAGCGGTCTCACGTGATACGGTCTCACAGGAGTCCACTCATGATTAAATTTGATGCGTTGAGTTTGCAGAATTTATAATACTTATTAATGAAAGTGCACTAAGATTAAAAACAAGTATTGTGACTGTGTATGAGATAGAAAATAAGTTAGTGGATAGTTGTTGTGAGTGGATAGGAGAGAAAAAAGTGAATATTTTGGGTAAGTAGCAATAAGTATGAGACGCCCAAAATGGAAATAACTAGCGATAGTATGGACGGAGAGAGTGAAAAAAAAAAATCAATCATTTAAAGATGCAGCTTTATTGTTTTTAAAAATTTCACTAGTGATATCAGTGAAAGGTCATATCTCTGATTTTAACAGAGTATGAATATTTTGGTCATCGTAATAAGATAATTTGTAGGATATATATGCACGAGTAAATTGAGTTTCATATGATACGATAACAAAATGACCTTGGTTTGTTGCTTATAATTAAATTTAAGCTGGACGGATTCGGATGGAAGTTTGAGTAGCTTGACTCAGATCTAAGATTGACAAAACTCGGTTCACTCTCTTCGTAACATATGCATTCATCCCTGAAGTGGGATCCGAATGAGGCATCTGAATAGTCCAAAAGTGTCTTTTTAAAGCCTCATTCATCCCAAACAAACAGACCCTAAATCTAGCTCGGCACTTAGTACTATGTACAATCACTTAACCCCATATACCCGTGCAAAACAAGGGTTTACCGATAAGAGTATATGTATATATGTAGGATCAAAATTTGATAGCGGAGTAAGCAACTTCACCGCTGACTACTTTTCATTGCAATTGTCATTAGGTGAAGCTTCGGATTCAACAAGCCCAGTGTTATTCACAGTAACACTGCCATCTTCTTTCTGCCAATAATAAAAAATGAAGAAAATGAATAGAATTGTAGAATCAGACAACTTAATTATATTGCAGGGTAAGTCTAATATACTCCTTCCGTCCCACCTCACTTGACACCCATGAGGTGGGCACAATAATTGAGGAAAATGAATAAAATAAGGAAAATGTGTGGTAGAAAATGAAGAGAGATAATGAGTGGAGTAAATAGTAGTGTTGATTAAATAAATTGAGTGGTGAAAAATGAAGAGAGAGAATGAGTGGTGGGGTAGAGTGATTATAAAATTATAATAAATATGCTATTTTGGGAAGTGTCAAATGAGTTGGGACAGCCCAAAATGGAAATAAGTGTCAAGTGAGCTGGGACGGAGGGAGTACACTAGTATATCAATAAACATCATCCATTAGACAAATTCAATCCCCAAAAGGTCATACTCCCTCTGTCCGGAAATAATATTTCTGCTTTTTTTTTATTATTGTTGCTATCACGAAGGTACTTTGAAAATAAATTTAGGTTAATTTAATTATCCTAATGAAAATTTAAAACTCGTTATTGATACATCATTATAAATACTATCAATACCAATTTTTAGATGTATTTAGGATAATTAAATTAATCTAAAATTAGTGCTCAAATACCTTCGTACCGACAACAAAAAATGTACAAGATCTTTCTAGAACGTAGGGAGTATTAAACTATTTGGATAAAGCTAACTGAATCTTTGAAATTCAACTTAAATGTTACTCCCTAATCTGACATTTCAACGTATTTAAAAAATATGCTTAATTGCTTGTACACCACTTGTACCATTATGATAAACTATTTCCTCGACTGGAAACAGGACATTTACTTTGGTACGGACCAAAAAGGAAAGTGCGGCATTTATTTTGGGATGCAGAGAGTACTTACAAGTTGATGGGAAGAGAGATTATCTCATAGTTGGAAATGCAATTAACTTCAAACCACATGCAAATCAGATACGAAGCTTAAAGGGGAGGCATTCCAGATGGGTAGCCTGTTAATATGAGAATAACGGATACCGTTTAAAAACCCCATTACCCACCATGACAGTCTTCTTTTCAGTAAAAATTCAGCTAAGGTTCAAAAGGCTGTTTTAACTTTGGGTTCGCACTGTGTAATAATGGTAAATACTAACTAGGGGTGGCATATGGCTGGTCCATGGGTTATTTCAGTTGGCATTCAATTGAAAGGCATGAAATAAATTCGGGGCTTAGCCCTTCAAACTCAAGGAGAGGACTGGTCTTTATGATCTTGATTTGCGAGATTCATCCAATTGAAGCCAAAGTCAAAGGAGGACCACAAGCTCAAGGCTCGACAGAAAGAGTATATTGATCCAAAAATGTCCAAAATCAAAAGAGCAATTGGGTTGAAAAAATAAAGGATTTTTGAGGGGAAGCCGGAGGAAGATAGCCCATTAACATATTACGCAGTACTACCTTTGTCCAAAATGAATGACTGAATTTGCACTTTGGGACGAAGGGAGTACAATTTTTTAGATAATCGTACATTGTACCATTTTGGTGCATCATCAACCATCGCCACCCCTATTTGAAACCTACCAAATAGCCAAGGTGGGTTGTTGCTAATTAGAATGGCCTCCGTTGACCTTATTGCCTCAACGCAGCTACGTTTTCATAGCCTGCACCTCCATAAATGGAAATTCTAAAACAAATTTGAAGGGTGAATAAATTCCCATGCTTATGGCTCCATAACAACATGAGCAAGTCAGCTAGATGGCTGTCCCAGTTTTCCACGGTACCTCTATTATACAGCAATCTCAAAGAGAACAATAGAAGCACTTTCAGTATTCAATGTGAAATATCTTCAACAAGAAGCTGGGTTGTCTTGCATAGTGCATATACTATAGCATATGCCTGTTTTAACATAGCCAGAGTAAGCTCCAACCCTCATCTTTAAGTGTGTAAATGAGCCAAACCAAGCACGACCAGCTTGCACACGGATTGTTTCGTATTTTTCGAGCTGAGCTGTCTTAGTTAGTTCGTGCAGAAATCCTTGTGCTCAGCTAGCAGCCAAACCAGCGAGCTTGAGCTCATTTACACACATGAAACAGCAGGTGAGTTCGAGGACAAGATTGTATACTCACAAGCCCAAGTTGGCTCTGATTCTGTGATAGTACACTTTTTACTTTTTACAGTGAGAGAAAATGTTTGCTTTTCTTCTGTAAATTTAGGGAATGACTCTTCATAGTGTACAAATAACAAATATTACTGTACATATGTAACTTTAGCATTTTACTTACTAAGAATTGCTTCTTATTCCTTTACAGTGAGAGAAAATGTTTGCATAGTGTCGTGTATTCCTATAACAAACTAAGAAGATGGATTTTGTTTTCTAACTCAGTTATTGGAATGTAAAGAGGCTAATTTTGTCACTCCGTCGAAATAGGAACCTAAGACAGAAGGATGGAAGGATATAAACTGAGTATAGATCAGATATGAAAATTCTTAAAGGTGGAAACTAAGAATTGCACGATAATATGCTTATTTTGCACACAGCAATGACCCTGCCATTCCATAATGTTTGGTGCAAATTTAATTTCATGATAGTGAAATTGCATGTAAAAGAAACATGAGTCATTCATACCAAATCCACAAAGTTACATGTAGCTTATATTTGCAGAAAAGAGAGAAAGAGAGTGTTGGGGAGTATGTACCTTTTGAATTTGACCATGAGCCATCATAAGTTCATAGTACTTGCGCATTAGCATTTCTTCCTCTACCTACAAATAGTCATGCATCATGACCACAGAGTGAGCAATTGACATTGTATCTAATAAAATAACAACAGATAATTCGTACATCACTTTATTGAAGATTTAACTTATAACTTCAAAACATGGTTGACTCAGTAGCTTTGCAAGTATCTTTCTAATAACTTGTTCTAATTAACATAATAGATAATAGCTAAAAAAACCTAAATTACTGTTTCATGCAATGATGAACACTGATATAACAAATAACATGAAAGTTTTTCTTGTAATCTCTAGCTCAGGCACAGAGAGGCACCAGCACATTTAAATTCTAGCATTGCAATTGCAAGGTGAATTAAGTTAATCTTAGTTTGTTCTAGGAATAGATACGGGAAAATTACAAATTCATGCAACGTATCACACCCTTGATTACACAAAAGCTAATGTATTTAAAAGTTACCATTTAATCCAACGTAGTTTTAAGTCTTATTACAAATAATGCATATCAATGGATGGAGTTAGATTTTATTAACGGAATGATAACGTGGTCAAAACAGCATGTTAAATAAAGTCACACCCGTTAAAAATTTAATGGGTATAATAAGGTAATAACACCCTTTCTATCATCTTCTTCCATTAAAAAAAGATCTTCTTCTTCATCACCCCTAAAATCCACCACCGCCCTAACTTCTCCAGCAACCACCATTGTTGCTCGCCTCTCCCACAACCACAACCCCCACCACCACCGTATCCCTGCTTCTTTCCCTCTTTCCTCGTAGGCCCTAGTTTCGATTTCTACCCACCTCCATTACTTATCCGACATCCACCTCCACCATTACACTTCATCTTCAAAAAAAATATTCATATGAAGATTGGAAATTGGGTTTTGATGTGGCGGATTATGTATCATCTATTTCCTATGTTTTCCATTGTATCACACGTTATTTTCATGTATTTTCATGTACTTTAGACTAGTTTTGATGTATTTGGGACAATTATGTAATGGTTGGGCTTAATTGTAATCCGGGGGTATTTTAGTCTTTTTACACTTTATTCGGATGTATTATTTATGAGCTTCAAGGTCTTGTTCCAAAAAGACAAGAAAAGTCAAAGTCAGAGGTCAAGTCAAAGTCAACCGAGAAGAATGATAGCGAGTCAACATTGGCACTTGAAGGAAATGGCTGGAAATCGAAGTTTGTATAAAGCATGACTCGGACTCTGCACTAGCAAATAACATCAGCACGTGTGCTAGGCAAAAAACGAGGCGGGAGCACGGATGGACTTATGGAGAACGACTCGGACCCAGGATTGGAGTGACGGGATTTTTAATTGTTATTTTATTTTTCTTTATTCTATTCCTTATTCCTTTAGTATTAGCCTAGCCCCTACGGTATTTAAAGAAGATTGAGATGATTATTCCAGGTATGGTTCTTTTAAGTTTTTCATCAGAGAGATTTTATTTTTCCATTGGAGATCAAAAACCTTGTATGGAGAACTAATTCAATTGCTTTGGATTTAAGATCTTGAACTGTTGTTTTGATTCAAAAGGTATTTCTTTCTCCTAATTAATTCTTGTTCATAGTTTTACTTGTTCTAAATCTAGATCTATTGCTAGGGTTTGTGGATTTGGCCGATTCACTAGTTCTTGTAATAAATCTTTGCTAGAAATTCTTGTTCTGTGCCAGAATTAGGGTTTTCATTGTAGCACCTTCGCGAATTGTGTTTGTGCCATAGCAATTAGCGAAGCAAGTAAAATTAGACGATTATCTATTAATTTAGAATGTGTTCTTGATCTTAGTCTCTTAAAACTTCATCAATTAATAATTAGACTTTTTTGTGCCAGTTTAGGGTTTATAGTGAGTGTGTCACTGCTATTAACTAAATTGAAAGAAGAGACAGAGATTGAAATACATCCCGTGATCAAGTGAATAGGATTAACGGAAATAGAAGTATCAGTGATATTGAATTAGAAGACGGGGATAGTAATCCAATCTGAAGTGCTTTTAAATCATCGTTTTAATCACTTAGTTTATTTTCCGTCTTTAGGAATTAATTAAAATCACAATTTACCCCCAATCTTGTCAAGTGACAATTACGCAAATAATTACCGTTCTTCATGGTTCGATCCAGGATTTACCTTAATTACATTATTAGTGGCCGAATTCCGGTTAATTTAGTAGGTGTGCAACTAAGCCTACCAGGTTTTCAAGTGAGTTCAACCGAGATAAACAAAAATTCGAAAATTTGAAATCTCCAACTTGAAAACTCAATTTCAAAATCTCCTTTGGCACCCCCATTTTCGAAATCCCCACTAACACCATCCACCATTTTTGAATCTCCATTGGTTCCCCAAACCCCAAACTCGAAATCTCCATCAACACCAGCCACCATTTTGGAAATCTCGATTGATGCCCAAACTTGAAACCCCAAATTCGAAATTTAAATCCCAAATTAAATCCCCAAATAAAAAGTCGGGCCCTAAATCTGAAATCCTCAATTTCAGAATCCCCATTTAAAGAATTTGATTTTGGTAGGTGGCGTTGGATGTTATAAAAAGTTTACGCAGTTTTTTTAGTGTTTATGCATTTATTTATTTTTTCAATTTGTGTTGCTTTGGAAATGTTATGTTATTATTTTGATTTCGGTGGGTGGTGTTAATGGTGGCGTTGGGGGGGTTGAGAGGGAGGGAAAACAATGATTGATGGTGGTGTTAATGGGGTTGGTGTTTTTTCAACGAGTGTTAGATTATTTGACGCGTTTTGGCATTTTCATTAAGTTTTGTAACGTCGTTAAGTCTTTTTGAATGCTTTGCATTATATGTAACCAATCAAAGTACACATGATTAAGATGTCAAAACGTAATATATTGCACTTATTGTAAACAAAGTGAAAGTTCGTTGCATGGTTTGGTCATTTGACCGAATACATACAGATTTGAATCTTTTGGTTGAGAGTACAGACTAATGTACGTAAACACTAAGAAAACAAACTGATTACCTGAAGCTTATGCAAATAATGAGACATTGATCTATAAGAATCCATCATAAGCTTGTCCTGGTTCTCCAAATGCCTAAAACAAAACCGAGAAAAAAAATTCAATAATATTCAAGTAACATAAGAAAATTGAACTGAATAAACAAATAAGCATCAGCGTAGTGACAGAAGAACAAGTAAAACGAAGAATATGGCGATGATTACCTCAACATATCGCCGGTGTGTTCAGGGTCCATCCTACCGAAATTTGAAACCCTAGTTGCCAAATTTGAGCCGGCTTTCCGGCAACGATTAAGTGAAGAAGCTTCTAGAATGTAAGAGAAAGTTTTGCAGTTCGTCCGTGCGTTTTGACTGGATGGAGAAGGAGAGAGAGAGACGGAAAGAATTTCCAGGTTCGCCTGAGAAGGAAGAAGAAAGGGGATTATAGTAACGGATTTGGGCCGCCAAATTTAGTTCGGATATCTGTTTTACCGTTTCCGGTTCGGTGTAAAGAGGGTTTTGATAACTTTTGTATCGTACGGCTAAATTAAATTTGGGCCTAAAATTGGACCTTTAGTACAAGGTAAGCCCAGTTATAACTCAGTGAATTCGGTTTTGGGCTTGCCAAAAAACGAATTTTATAGAAACTACCGGCAACAACAGATTCGTTTAATAGAGGATTTCTTTCTTTCTTGTATCACAAGGATTCCTAGAAAGCCTAGGATCCTTTATAATTCAGTCTTTCTACGATTTCAATATGTATTTACTTGAATGATGCTACAAATCTCCATCAAAGTTGTTATTTTTTTATAATTGAACAAAAGAGAGGAGGCGAAGCCGCTTTCCCTATAATCGAATCAAAAAAGAGTTCCGCATCTTTACAGAAAGGATCTCGGAGACCGACCAAAGCATGGATAATCCGCTCTTTGACACAGCGTAGCAAAAGAGACGATTCGCTCTAGTCCCCTAACCAAGCAGAAGGGGATTCATGGACAGAAGCTGAAGGTAGATTAAGCCATTACCAAGGAGAGAATTCCAGAAGTCATATAGATTCATAACGGGCCTCACGAATTGCGAATACTAATTTGTTAAGAATGAATTTGATTGAAGATCTAGAGTCATCATTGGCTTTTTTTTCTTTTCCACGAAAATACTTTTTGAGTCTTCCTTTTTAAGCATAGGATAGAGATATTAAAAAAAAGGCATTCAAAACTAGATTTTGGCGTAATCGGCCATGGTTCCAGCAGGACGTCGATCCCGAATGAGTCTGATGACGAAAAGCTCCTCTTTTTTTTTAAGAATGATTTAAGGTAGCGAGTGCACTACTAGGTAATGCTAATTAAATCAATGTAATAAAAAACAACAGGACGAATTGCTCAAATACCGGTGAGTGAGGCCTATTTGGGCCGTGTTATAAACGCCCTGGTCAACCTTCTTATCCCAATAGAGTGATTGATTGAATTCAAGATGTTCAGAACCGGCATTATTTTTTCGCAACTAAACACGAGGGTTGCGCTCGTTGGGGGACTTAACCCAACACTTATTTAATGTGCACTGAAACGTGATAGGGCTTATGTTATTGAGTACCTGTGCATGTATTCATGAGCATTAATGCATATGTTGTTGAGTATCAGTGCATTTGTTTGTAAGTTACAGTGCAAGTATTTTGTGACTGTCGGTATCTATGTTAATGACCGCCATTACATGAGTTTTTTGTGTCGACTGAGAAGTCATATAAAAATTCTAAGTTGAAAAACCTTCTAAAGAGATTAGCGATAATATTAACGTTGGTTGTTTGTAATATTAACACTAACGCATTTAACTCATGCTTTAAATTTTGATTTTTATCACCCAAACTACGCACTTAATAACCGTTTTTCATTTGAACACACAAAAAAAAAAAAAAAAAAAAAAACCCAGGTTTTCTTAAGAATATGCATTTTTGAAATGTGTACCATTTATAAACTTTAATGGCAAAAAAATCAAGAAAATGTGGTTATACTATAAACTTTTAATTTTACACTTATATAATAAATAGTAAAACAAAATTGATAAAAAACATTTAGAGATAATTTTTATATTAGAAAATAGACATTAGTTTATGGACTTTTTTATTTATTTATTTTTTCAAATTAGACAATCATTTTTTTTACGGAGTGAGAATTAGGAAGTCATGTGCTTAATTAAAGAAGAGTTATTTTTATGAAAAACTTATTTTACACTAAGCGATATGTAACACTTGTTTTACATTAAAGAATGAAAACAAGTTTTACACTAAAACGAATGTAAAACAAGTTTTTCTCAAGATTTTTACGTCAAAATAACGAGGCTTGTTATTTATAATTGGAATTACATTGTTGGTTCCAACTCATGTTCAAATTATTGTGGTCAAAGAAGTGGAAAATTGCGGACCAAATTTGACTAATAAATTTGAGTCTCTAGTACTTGCTTCTTCAAACCAACACCTCCACACCTGGCACCCCCACTAAACCTCAAGTCAACCAAAGTAAGATTTAGGCTAAAAGTTGTCTTAATCATAGAGGTTAGTGCCTTTTTTTACTTTGTTAGGGACATTTTTTGTTGGGATGTCTAAATAGAAAGCATTTATACTAGAATTAGCTTAATTTTAAAATAAATTTACGCGCCGCGCAAGGTTTAAAAACATTTAGGACACATAATTCAGTCAGAGCTTGCCTAACTCTTCCATGCTTATACCTAATATGTCGGGTTAGAGTTCGGCTAGCGCGACCAAATTAGCTTTTTAGCCTTGTTAGAATAATAAAGAGTATATTATTGCTCAAAATACATTAAATTAAAGACACTTAGTATATGTTAATGGTGATACAGTTCCAAATAGTTTATGTCTTCATGGCCCATAAGGGGCGGATCTTATGTTATAGATGGGGTGCAAGTGCACCCGGTCAACTGGAAATTATAGTTAATTTTTTTTGTATTTTTATCAATTTCATTTGTTAAGTGCACCCGCACATAGATATAAAACTTACCTGGAAAACCAAACAAGGAAATATGTTTGTGGAGGTGGTAATAAACAGTCTAGTCCAAGATGGCAACCCCTGTTCGAATCTTACATCCAGCAATTTAACCTTTTATTCTTTCTCACTAGTATTAGTTAACCATAATAGTTACTATTTATGTTAACTATTACTATTAATAGTAATAGTTAACCTATATAATACTCCCTCCGTCCCAGAGTAAGAGTCACATTTTCCTTTTTGGTCCTTCCCAGAGTAAGAGTCTCATTCCTAAAATGGCAAAGAATCTTTACTATTCACCCCACTCATTCTCTCTCCTATTTTACTTTTATACTCACAACACCAATCAATTCACTATTCCCTCCCACTCATTCTCTCTCACACTTTACTTTTACACTCACAACATTTACATCACATCCAATATTTATTAATAAGCGTACAAATGAGGAGTGAGACTCTTACTCCGGGACGGAGGGAGTAACTAATATCTTTAACTAATATTATTAGCTAATAAGAAGAATATCAAAAGTCACTTAAAGTTTAAGGTGGTGATGACATGGCTTCACCAAAAGCAACCTATAGCAAAAAATGTCCACGTGGCGAATTCACATCCCTCCGCTTCACAAATTGTTTACTCCTCATCTTCACAAATTTACCTAATTAATTAAGTAACTTTGGGTTTCCTTCAATTATTTCAAATTTAATTAGTTAAAATTTAGCCTTCTTCATTAATTAATTAATTAATTAATTAATTAATACTAGTCATACATATTTTGTAATTACTTAAACTTAACCATTCTTCATTAATTAATTAATACTAGTACATATATTTTTTATAATTATTTTCAATTAAGTTCAAAGTAGTTGTAATATTTCTATCAATTTTTTGAAATGATCTCAAGTCAATATAATTATCAAGTCCAACCATTCAAGTCCGTCTTTTATTTTATTTTTGTTAGGATTCATTGTTAGTACACCCACCTTAATTTGATTGATCCATGTCACGTGTCTTTTTATGGACTTTAGGACCACATGTAATGAAGTTCTACTTCAATTTTTAGATAAGTCCATTTCTAGATTTTTGATTGTCTAGGATGAGTATAGTTCGGTTGTATCATTAGCGGTTTAGTGCTTCAAGCCGTCACCTTGAGACCGCCAGCATGGAGCCCTTCAGTTTTTCATCATACTGCAGTTTGCATGTTTGATGAAACCGCCCATCAAGATCATTCTTCAAACCGCCCCTATGCTTGGTGAAACCGCAGAGCAGTTATTGAAGAAATAAAGATATGTCATTTATTCCTTAGACAAACATTCCCTTTTTGACCGTAAAAGGATGTTGTTATGTCATGTCAAAATAACTCTAAGTTAACTTGGAGTTCTGCAAGGAATGTCGGTTTGTCTATCAGTTTGAATTGTTTACCGTTAGTCCTTTCTGCAACAAAGGACAAATGTCAGATAGTGGTGCAACAACTACCTAGGACTACAAGACAAAACCAAGGACGAAAATGACAGCTACCAATGGGATTTCGACAGCACTGTACCCTTCAGATTTGATTCAAATCTTTACCCAACGGTCACAAGGGTGCTCTGCTTATAAATAGCCTCCATTATTCAACAATGAAGGTTGCTGAGCTTCAAGAGATTCATTCCCAAGTATTCAAGTTTGCTTTGAAGATTTAAACCCAGATATTCATATCTTCAAACCATCTCCATTGCAAACCCAGTTCTTCATCAAAGCTTTAAGCCTAACAACCGTTCATAATTAGCCTTTACACCGAAAGAATTCCATTTGCTCAACCATCATTTAGATACTTAGAGCATTTGATTTCTTTTCACACACACACCTGATTTATATGATCACATAGATTATATACTTCGAAAACACCGGTTGTTATTATAGCTTAGGTTAGACTTATTGTTTAGAGTTTAGATTCATCTTGTAAAACCTCCTCTAAATTAATACAAGTCTCATAGTTATTAGAAAATCCTAGACTAACCATCTAGGTAGAGGACGTAGTTCATTTAAGAACGAACCTCTTCAATTTGTGTGTTTGATCTTTATTTTATGTCTTGATATTTATCTTTCTTGTTTGTGGTCTTGAACTTGTTTCCTTATACGAAATGACTTGAAAGATGAATTGTGTTTTCCTTTAAACTTTAAGTTTAACTATTCTGTTGCATCATAGTGTTTTCTCAACCCGAGTCAAACCTCCCAACTCTTTAACTAACATATTTGGCCAAACCGCAAACTCCGCTGTGCATTTTATCAGTTCGGTTCTTATGCTTTGAACCGTAGTTGGCCAAACTGATAAGTACTCGGTTGATTTTAAGGGTATTTTCGAAAAAGTTTCGGACCGCTATTCACCCCCCCCCTCTAGCGGTTCTATACCCTTGTTGCCCTCTGGGACCAACAAGTGGTATCAGAGCATATCCACCAAACTTGTTTTTACAAGCTTAATCGCTTGGGTGCTGATCCAATGGCAAGCACAAACACACATATGATGCAAACATCCAATTCGAATCACTTACCGATTCTGGATGAAGATAGTTTTATCTTTTGGAAAGATAGGATGATGAAACACACGATTTCATGTGATCGTAGACTATGGACCGCGGTTACTGATGGACCATATGTTCCTATGAAAGCTAATCCATGTGCAGGAACCGCATGAGAAGAAGCTGAAGTTAAGAAATTAGAAAGTGAATGGACTGATGCAGACCGCATCAATGTGGATTTTGATGGAAGAGCTATGTCCATGCTAGTGTCAGCTATTGACTTGAGGACTCATTCTAAGGTGCTTCACTGCAAAACCGCAAAGGCTACCTGGGATGCTATAGTTGACTTTCTGGAAGGAGATTCAGTTACCAAGAAGAACCGCCTCTATCAACAGAGAAGACTCTTTGACTATTTTGTTAAAGATCCTAAGGAATCTCTTAGACAATGCTATGAGAGGTTTATTGATATTGTTAATGTTTGTTTTTCTCTTGGACATGTCTATTCTAATACAGATTTGAACATGAGATTCATGCAAGCACTTGGTAGCAAATGGCTGATCAAAACTACTAACATTGAAGACAACAAGGACTTGGAAGCTCTTGATCTTCGACACTTGTATGCCATGCTGAAGGTTTTTGAATTTAAGCTTGAAGAGGTCCATGAAACCGAAAGAAGATTTAAGACACTCTCTCTAGCTGCATTCAACAATACCTCATCTCCTGTCTACAATCCAGACCATCATCAAACCGCTCCTCACCTCCACTTGCAAACCGCTCCTCCTGACCAAAATGTTCCTAGATATAATCCTCAAACCGCACCTTCTGAGTATTACCAACAGTCTCACCAATCCTATCCTCAATCACATCAACCATATCCTCAACCCTATCAATCCTATCAGCAGTCTCATCAATCCTACACTCCTCCTCAAAGTTCTTATGCTCAGAGTGTAGGATCACAATCTTCAAGTTCTACTCAAGTTGATTTTGATGAAATGGATGATGAAGAATTTGCTTTATATGTGAAGAAATACACCAAGTTCAGGAAAAACAATAGATCTCAATTTCCATCCAAAGGCCCAGCAAAGTTTGTCCCTCCAACCAGATTCAACAAAACTGCAGATCCCAAGACAAGGGATGGCTTGGTTTGTTATAACTGCAGACAGCCAGGTAACTTTGCTTCGAGTTGTCCCAAACCGCGTTATGAAGCCGCGCCAGCAAAGAAACCATTCAACAAGAAGTTTGTGAAAAGAAGAGGAATGGTAGCTGACCAAGGAGATCAACCGCTGACATGGATGGGTTCAGACTCAGATGAAAGTGATGATGAAGAAACTGCTAATCTCTGCCTCATGGGATTTGAAGAAAGAATTGAAATTGACGAAAGCCTTCCACTGCCAAATCAGCAAATGAAGTCAGTTTCACCTAAGACTCCTGAGGCTAGATCAAGCAAAGCTCCTACAACACCAAACTACACTCCCGAGGTTCAAGCAGACCAAAGTCATGATGACCAGGTACTAGAACGTGCTAATATTATATGTCAACAACACACTGGCTTAAAAAGGCATATAAACTAATGGCTGCGGAACTTGAAGAATCCCAACATGTATGTAAATCTCACAAGGAGGAAATTGAAAACCTCAAGCTCCAAATTGCTGGGATATCTACTATTGTGGATGAAAACCGCTATCTGAAGGACAAAACCGAGGTACTTCTCACCCAAATCCATGAGCTTACCGTACAAAGGGATGACCTTCAAAAAGTGACCGATGTATGGAATAAGTCTGGTGTCACCGTGGAACAAATCCTAAATTCACAAATTCCTACTTCGGATAAAAGTGGATTGGGGTTTAAAACCGATGATGGGTGTAAGTGTCCTTGTCTCTGTGCCGAAGGTGGTGTGAAACCTACTGAACAAACCAAAGAAATTCCTAAGGTTAATCATGCTGGTAAAAAGGGCTCAAAACAAGAAATTAAAAGGCAAAATTATTTCTTTGAGTACCCTAAAAACCAGACTGGGAGAGATTCAAAGTGGAAAGAGAAATCCATAGCGGCTGAGGCAACCAAGGAAGTATTGAGTGATGAAACCGCTCCTAGTCGGTTTAAGGAAATTCCTATCATTTTCCCTAAAGCCGCACCTAAGAGGAAGGTTGAGCTCAAGAAGGTAATCTTTGTTAAAGCCAAAACCGCTGACCCAGTAAAACATGAGAAATCGAAGGTCAGTAAAGGGTTTGTAAAACCGCAACCAAAACCTGGATTTATTCATTGTGCTATTTGTGCTGATTTTGGTCATAGTGCTGGTCATTGTCTTTTAAGATTCACACCCAATGCCAAGGGACGTAAAAATCCTAAGGTCAAACAGGTGTGGGTCCCAAAAAGCTGCTAACCCTAGGACCCAAGGAATAAGGGGGACCAAAACATTTCATGTTTATTTTTCAGATTTCATGTTTTATGGCTGGAACCGCTAAGAAGAAGAAGGATCTCTGGTATTTGGATAGTGGATGCTCATGACACATGACTGGAGATTCCGAACTACTCTGCAGTTTCATCCAAATGAAAGGTCCCCCAGTAGTGTTTGGTAACAACAAGAAAGGAGAAACAGTAGGATATGGAGCAATCAAACGAGAAAAGGTGACTATAGAAAATGTGTCACTAGTAGAAGGACTCAAGCACAATCTTCTCTCCATATCTCAGTTTTGTGACAAAGGAATGAACTGCATCTTCACATCAACTAGCTGTTATATCAAAGATGCTTCCTCTGGAGTCACTCTACTGACTGGCAACAGAACAGGTGATGTTTATATGATAGATTTGAGCAATATTGTTTCTATTGCTGACCTCTGTTTTGTAGCCAAAAATATAAGTGAAAGCAGCTGGTTATGGCATAAGCGGCTCAGCCACTTGAACTTCAAGTATCTAGCAAACCTGCACAGGGATGGTCTAGTAAAAGGACTACCCAAAGTGGCTGACCATCATGATGAAAAGTGTAAAGCATGCCAGCTTGGAAAGCAGCCCAAACAGTCATTTCCTAGTAAAACTGCACCTTCAACGAACCGCTGTTTGCAACTGCTGCACATGGATTTATTTGGACCTGTCCTAACCGCCAGTATAGGAGGAAACCGCTATACACTTGTGGTGGTTGATGATTATTCAAGATATACATGGGTGGAAATGATGGCCTCTAAAGATGATACTTATGGCATCGTAACCGCTCTCTTTAGACAGCTCCAAACTCAGAAATTGGATGACATTGTTGCCGTGCGTTCAGATAATGGAACCGAATTTACAAACAATGGTGTTGCCCAATATTGTGATGATCATGGAATTGATCATAACTTCTCTGCCGCTGGGGTTCCACAACAGAATGGAGTTGTAGAGAGAAAGAACAGAACTTTGATTGAAGCCGGGAAGACTATGATTGCAGAAGCAAAGCTTCCCAAATACTTCTGGGCCGAAGCTGTCAATACCGCATGTTTCACCCAGAACCGCTCCCTAATCATCAAAGTTCACAACAAGACTCCTTATGAATTGTGGAGAGGCAGATCACCCAACATTGCCTTCTTCAAGATATTTGGATGCAAGTGCTATATCTTGTACAATGGCAGAGAGCATCGAGGAAATTTGATGCTAAGGCCGATGAAGGTATTTTTGTTGGTTATTCAAAACACTCTAAAGCTTTTCGTTGTTTCAATAAGACATCTTTAAAAATTGTAGAGTCAGTTCATGTTACATTTGATGAACATGATCTTCTTGAGCCACATATGGCTCCAAATGTTGCTGATGATTTTAGTGGTTTTGAGACAGGCACATCTCACCCTAATCATGCAACCGCAAATGAACAACCTACCCAAACCGCTCCATCAGGTTCTCCAGCCGCTCCAAATCAAACTGAAGGTGTTGCTGTAGAACCGCACTCTTCTGATCCCATTCAAACCGTTGATCCAGTTCCAAACATCACCTTCAATGAAGATTTCAATGAATATCAAGAAGAGCCTCCTCTGGAAAATCTTCATGAAATAGTGGTTCATGAAGACCTCCCTCCAGAAATCAATGAGCATAGAGACCATCCAACAGCCAATGTTATAGGTCCTATCAGTTCTGGTGTTCAAACAAGAGGAAGCTTAACTCATAGAGATAACCACAGTTTGTTCTCAACCGCACTGTTATCTCAGATGGAACCGAAGAAGGTAGATGAAGCTCTAAGTGATCCAAGTTGGGTAGCTGCAATGCAAGAAGAGCTCAATCAGTTTGAAAGATGCAGAGTTTGGACTCTAGTTCCAAGGCCCAGAGATCACACTGTAATTGGAACAAAATGGGTATACAGAAATAAGATGGATGAAAATGGTACAATAACAAGAAACAAAGCAAGGTTGGTTGCTCAAGGTTATAGGCAAGAAGAAGGGATTGATTATGATGAAACCTTTGCCCCTGTAGCCAGACTTGAAGCCATTAGATTGTTCCTGGCCTATGCCTCCTTCAAGAAATTCAAGTTATATCAAATGGATGTGAAGAGTGCATTTCTGAATGGAGAACTACAAAAAGAAGTTTATGTAGCTCAACCGCCAGGATTTGAAGACAACAAATATCCTAATCATGTCTTCAAGCTCAAGAAGGCCTTGTATAGACTCAAACAAGCTCCAAGAGCATGGTATGACACTCTATCTAAATTTATTATTGAACAAGGCTTCTCTAGAGGTAAAATTGATACAACCCTATTTATTGCTAAACACAAAGGTCATTCATTATTAGTTCAAATATATGTTGATGATATTATTTTCGGTTCTACTAATGAGACTATGTGTGTTAAGTTTGAGAAGCTTATGAAAGGTAAATTTGAGATGAGTATGATGGGAGAGTTGACATTCTTTCTTGGACTCCAAATCAAGCAATGTCATGATGGAATCTTTATTAACCAAGCCAAATATACCAAAGATTTGATCAAGAAATTTGGGCTTGAAACCGCTAAGCCAGTTGATACCCCAATGCAAAAGGCCTGCAGTTTGGATCAAGATGAACGAGGTAAGAAAGTTGATCAGACTCTCTACCGAGGTATGATTGGCTCTCTACTTTACTTAACTGCTAGTAGGCCAGATATCATGTTCAGTGTTTGTGTTTATGCTAGATTTCAAGCTGACCCTAGAGAATCTCATCTTATTGCTGTTAAAAGAATTATTAGATATTTATGTGGATCTGTTAACCTTGGACTTTGGTACTCCAAAGAATCTTCATTTGATCTATTAGGTTATTCAGATGCTGACTTTGCAGCATGTAAGATAAGCAGAAAGAGCACAAGTGGTACTTGTCAGTTCCTTGGAACGCGACTTGTATCATGGTCCAGCAAGAAACAAGCATCGGTTTCAGTCTCAACCGCTGAAGCTGAATATATTGCGGCTGGAAGCTGTTGCTCTCAAATTCTCTGGATGAAACAGCAGTTGGAAGACTATGAAGTATTCGAGAAGAACTGCCCTATCTACTGTGATAGTACTGCAGCAATATCAATCTCCAACAATCCAGTACAACACTCAAAAACTAAGCACATTGACATAAGATATCATTTCCTCAAAGATCATGTTGAAAAGAAGAACATTTTTCTAGCAAAGGTGGGAACCGACGATCAAATTGCAGATATTCTCACCAAACTGCTTGAAAATTCCAGGTTCTTTCATTTACGAGGAGAAATGGGTATGCTGGAACTTACTTAATATAATTCATGCCTATTTATTTTTTGTTCTAATAATTTTTGTTAAGTATTTTGGCTCTATTAAGAAAATGCAAGTAGCTTGCGGTTCAATAGACGAAACCGCAACAAAATGGTTCGGCTAAAGATTCCACTCAAACCGAAGAGTCAAGAAGAACAACTTCAGTTTGATCCAAACCGAATTGTCAAAGCAAGGTTTCGGTTTTCTCTACTGAAACCGAAGATAGATCTGAAAGATATCGGTTTTATCAAAACCGATAATGAGGAAAAGGTAAGTCGGTTTACTCAAACCGCTCAGGTATGAAATTGCATTTTAGTCCCTACTTTATGTCACTTCATTCTTTAAGGACCTTTTTGCAATTATCTCTGCCGCATTGAATGCGAATCGACAGGTACACTGACGGTTGAGTTTCCTTCAGCCGTCATGCCCGCTCCACTACCCGAGGTGGTTAATTGAGTATAAAAGACAAACCATTTTTCAATTTATCTTTTTACCTTCTTACTCTTTTTAGCAAAAACACTTTCTCTCTCTTCTGTACGCACTCCTCTCTCTCTCTCTCTGTTCTCACTCAAAATTTTCTTACTTAAACAAAAAAAAAAAATTAATGGCACCAAAGAAATCAATTGATCTTGCTTCTTCTTCTATATCGTCCAGACCATCGAAGCCTGATATGGTATGAATTTCTGAACCCTAACTCAGTATATTTCATTTATCCGCCATTGTTGAAGATTAAAAGCTTGTTCATCTTCCTTTGATCATTTTATGCTTTTTCTTCAATTTCTTGGTTGGTTTGTGCTCACATTTACTTAAATATACTGTTTGATTACTTTGTTTTGAGATTTGTGTTCAATTTTGAGCAAAATCGCTTTTGGGGTTATTTGGTGTTCTTGCAAAATTTTACAGATTCTGGGTTCATGTGTTGTTATTTGTCTTAGTTTACTTAGAACTTTGTTAGAATCTGTCCTTTGTGATCATTTTGGTATAATTTTTTCATATTTTGGTTAAGATTTTGTTTTGCATATTCATACTCTGTTCTTCGTGTTCTTCGTGCATTCAACTCTTTTTCAAAATTTACCCTCTTTGATTCGTTTTATCTTCACTGTTCCGTCATTCTTTGTTTTTACATTTTTACACATACTCACCTTGAACTGCATGTTTTCATTGTTAGGATTCCTTGTTATAGTTTGTATGACTTAATCAAACCGCGGTTTGCTTAAGGATTCAAACTATCATTCTTTAAGCTATTTCTAACTTAGAATATTTTTCAGGATCCTTCAAACTTTGTACCCGGTTCTAGGATACTAGAGGATGAAATAAAACAAGATGCAGTTGGAAGGAAGCTCCTCAAACTGCTGAATGATGCAAAGCTGCTCCCTCTGTTTCTTATGGATGAACCGCAGTTTGTTACAATTATCTGCGCCGAATTTTTTGAGAATGGGATCTCCACAAAGGCTGCCTTACTGGATGTAAGAGGAGAACCGATAAGGGATCT
Source organism: Campanula takesimana (assembly GCA_026119855.1). Taxonomy (NCBI): domain Eukaryota; kingdom Viridiplantae; phylum Streptophyta; class Magnoliopsida; order Asterales; family Campanulaceae; genus Campanula; species Campanula takesimana. Next base: position 3,009,112 of record JAOWBW010000085.1, read on the forward strand.
GGAATCCGGAGAAGTGAAATTTGAAGATGCTATCAAGTCCACCGTCTGTGGCAAAGAAGTAATCCTAACCGCTTCCAAGATCGCAGTTCTAGCTGGTCTTGAGAACTCTGGAGTTATGGGGATAAAACCGGAACTTCTGAGCAATACTACAATGGAGTTAATTCTTTCTCCACCAAGAATTCCTCCAAAAAGGACTTTGGAGAGGTGATGGCTCATCTATGTGAATTGGTTGATTCTGGAGTCATGTGCAAGAATGGAAACCACAACAACTTTACAAGTGAACAGTATGCTTACTGTGTGGCCATTCTTAAAGGGAAGAAACTGCACTGGCCCAAGGTTGTGATGAAGGAGATCATCAATGCTCTAAACAGCCTCCATGCTGCTAAAGCCGCTGGAAAATCCAAGGTCAGAACTCATTGCAGGTTGCTGACTAAGTTCCTGCATCAAGATACTGACATTTTCAAGTTCTCTGCTGACAACAAGGACTATTGGTTGGATCCAATTGAGAAATCTATCTTTGGATTATCAAAACTGGATGCCTTCAGAACCGCATTTGGATGGAGGTATGCTCAAACAGTTTGGAATGAGGACCCTCTTCCTGAAGCCGAACGTGGACCATTTCCTGAGGCTCGGTTCAACAAATCTGGGAAACCGTATGCTGGTGCCATTGCTGATCAGGCCCATGATACGATGCTAAGGAATGAAGGTCAAACTGCTACTTTAAACCGACTGGGGTTAAGTCAGTTAGCTCAGACCGCGGTACAGGCTGAGGGGGAGTCTGCGGTTGAGGGGGAGCCTGCAGTTCGGTCTATACCTGCGGCTCGTCCCAAGGAAACCGCTGCTCCAAGGAAGAGAAATGGAACTGCTCAAATCCCTTCAATTATTACCAAAGCAGACTTATCCAAACCGTCATCAAAACCTTCATCTTCTTCAACCTCTTTTCCCCCCATCAGACTATCTCCTATCCTTTCCAAACCTATCACTTCTAAACCCTCTATTCCCAAACCTAAAATTAAACCTCTCTCTCCATTACATCAAAATGTGGAGAAATCAAGTAACTTTGCTATGGATGCCGCCTCTCTTAAAGCTGCCAAAGCTAAATCCATTCCAGAACTCATCCCTTCACCTCATCTTTTCCTTCCTATCTCCTCTCCTCCTAAACCTTCAACTTCTAAACTGCCCTCTGTTCAATTCTCTGAAGAACAGTTGGCTGAAATTTACAAAGCCTTCCCAAACCTCAAACCCTCCTCTCAAACCGAGCCTGAGCAGACCGAAGTGTCTGAGGCTGCGGTTCTTGTTGAACAAACCGATGAGTTTGAGGCTGCAGTATTGCCTGAGCAGACTGATGCGTCTGAGGCACTTGGTGAACCTGAGCAAGATGATGAAGTTCTTGAGGTTCAACCGCCAAAGAAGAAGAGAAAGTTGATAAAGAAGTATGAGTTTGTGGAACATTGGCAGTCTAGGCCACCGGGTGCAATTGACTTCAGTGAGGCTCATGACAAAAGGGATCATTCACCTCTTGAAGGTCCATTTGCAAAAGAATTAAGAAAGAGCTGAGATGAGAAAGGCAGGAATTGACCCAATGATGGTTGAGGTCTCCCCTCCGTCACTTAAAAGAAAACTGGATTTTGATTCACCAGAACATACTCCATCTTCATCTCCAGACTTACCATATGTTGCAGCGGTTCAACCATCACTAGTTCTTTCATCTGCTCAACCTTCAGTTTCTACGTCGGTCCAACCGATGGCTTTGTCTTCAGTTTCTCCATCTGCTCCGCCATCGGTTTCATTCATTAAACCGAAGACTAGGAAAAGGAAAAGTGCTGCTGAACTGGCTTCCTACTTGAAGCGGTTCAAATCAGAGACCTCTAGGGAAAGAAGGGCTGGAGCCCATGCTCGTGCCGCCGCCAAAGCCGAAGACAGATTCTTGAAGACTGGCCGCCCTAATCCTTATGCTATTTTTCCCAAGGATGAGATGGAAGCCGCAGTTGAGAAGATAATTCTTTCAGTTGCAGAACAATTGATGGGAGAGATTGCCTATCAGGTACTCATGGATCCCACTCTTGCCTCCCAATTCTTTCTATTCTTTAATTGTCTTTGCATTCCCAATCTCTATAGATTATTCCTTGTGCCTTCTCCTTCCATCTTTCTCTATGATGACTATATGAGATATGTTGCTCTTCCTTCTCCTCCTCCTCCTTCTCCTCCTCAAACCGAAATTATTCCTTATTATTTTTTCCTTCCTTTTGATCCCATAGAACTTGAAACCGCCATTAGGGTTTCTATGGGTAAAACTTTAGAAGAGGCACACATTCTCTTGAAAGGTAAAGCCAAAATGCCTTCTTCATCCCATCAGTTTGATGATGCCATCCCAATTTCTGATGATGATACTGCTAGTGATGAACACATCCCTGACTACACTCCTTCTGATGAACCGCCCTCTTCAATTCCTTCCTATCCAATTCTACCCCTTCATGCTACAACCTCCGATTTAATAGATGCGGTTAGGAATATTCAAGTTCATCAGCAAACCGCCACTTCTCGGTTTGACACTCATCTCCTCACTTTACAAACTGATCTTGATGCCATTAAGGGGGAGAGAGTGAATGAGAGATTTGATGATAGATCAAGACAACAACAACTAGATGAGAGATTGAACCTCATTTTGGAAAATCAACTGGCTCTTCAAGATCTTGTCAGAACCAACAATGATCTTTGCAACTTAAAGTTTCAAGCCGTTGATGCATCACTTCAATCTGTTGTTGAGAAACTTGACATTTTGGCCCAGCATGCACTTGATTCTTCAGAACTTATCCTGCATAGAACCGGGAAACTTGTCAAGCAAGCCGCTGCAATTGAATTAAAGATTGATGAACCGACTGAAGTTCGGCTTCGTGCAGCTGACTTTGTTTTTGAAACCGCCCGTGGCTCCGGTTCTAGGAATGTTGATCAAACCGCCCCTGCTGTTGATGCTCAAGTTGCAGAAGAACAAGCTGCTCAAGACGCTCAAACCGTTCAGAACCAAACCGCAGATGATGCTTCTGCTGCAAGGGGTTCTGTTGCAGATGAAGTAGACTAGATTTCATTTCTTAGTCTTTCTTTTTGATGTCTCTTGTAATTCATACATTGTAAGTTACTATCCTTTATGATTGAATTATAATGAGAATGACTGCATAGCATTCTGTTTCCAAAACTTTGTTTATTCAAACTGCTTGTTTGTGAAACAATGCTTGTATTTCTTAAAACCTCATGCACTACATTCATCATGAAAATACTTTTAAGTGCATTGTGTTTTAAACATTCAGTTTAAACATGCATTTCTGATCCTCAAAAACATATCATTTTATATGCATCTGAATGTATTTCTTTTCTATCTTTTATTCATTTCCTTTGTTTTTGATAGATTAGAAATCTATGATCTAGCATAGTGTGTGCATTGACTTGGGACATGCAATTTCATGAAATTTATTTCGGACATGTTCTTACCAAGTACAATGTTTTGCTATTATCATAGTGTGGTAATGGCATCAATCAAATATGGGAAGATTGTTAGGATTCATTGTTAGTACACCCACCTTAATTTGATTGATCCATGCCACGTGTCTTTTTATGGACTTTAGGACCACATGTAATGAAGTTCTACTTCAATTTTTAGATAAGTCAATTTCTAGATTTTTGATTGTCTAGGCTGAGTATAGTTCGGTAGTATCATTAGCGGTTTAGTGCTTCAAGCCGTCATCTTGAGACCGCCAGCATGGAGCCCTTCAGTTTTTCATCATACTGCAGTTTGCATGTTTGATGAAACCGCCCATCAAGATCATTCTTCAAACCGCCCCTATGTTTGGTGAAACCGCAGAGCAGTTATTGAAGAAATAAAGATATGTCATTTATTCCTTAGACAAACATTCCCTTTTTGACCGTAAAAGGATGTTGTTATGTCATGTCAAAATAACTCTAAGTTAACTTGGAGTTTCTGCAAGGAATGTCGGTTTGTCTATCAGTTTGAATTGTTTACCGTTAGTCCTTTCTGCAACAAAAGACAAATGTCAGATAGTGGTGCAACAACTACCTAGGACTACAAGACAAAACCAAGGACGAAAATGACAGCTCAACCAATGGGATTTCGACAGCACTGTACCCTTCAGATTTGATTCAAATCTTTACACAACGGTCACAAGGGTGCTCTGCCTATAAATAACCTCCATTATTCAACAATGAAGGTTGCTGAGCTTCAAGAGATTCCTTCCCAAGTATTCAAGTTTGCTTTGAAGATTTAAACCCAGATATTCATATCTTCAAACCATCTCCATTGCAAACCCAGTTCTTCATCAAAGCTTCAAGCCTAACAACCGTTCATACTTAGCCTTTACACCGAAAGAATTCCATTTGCTCAACCATCATTTAGATACTTAGAGCATTTGATTTCTTTTCACACACACACCCGATTTATATGATCACATAGATTATATACTTCGAAAACACCGGTTGTTATTATAGATTAGGTTAGACTTATTGTTTAGAGTTTAGATTCATCTTGTAAAACCTCCTCTAAATTAATACAAGTCTCATAGCTATTAGAAAATCCTAGACTAACCATCTAGGTAGAGGACGTAGTTCATTTAAGAACGAACCTCTTCAATTTGTGTGTTTGATCTTTATTTTCTGTCTTGATATTTATCTTTCTTGTTTGTGGTCTTGAACTTGTTTCCTTATACGAAATGACTTGAAAGATGAATTGTGTTTTCCTTTAAACTTTAAGTTTAACTATTCTGTTGCATCATAGTGTTTTCTCAACCCGAGTCAAACCTCCCAACTCTTTAACTAACATATTTGGCCAAACCGCAAACTCCGCTGTCCATTTTATCAGTTCGGTTCTTGTGCTTTGAACCGCAGTTGGCCAAACTGATAAGTACTCGGTTGATTTTAAGGGTATTTTCGAAAAAGTTTCGGACCGCTATTCACCCCCCCCCTCTAGCGGTTCTATACCCTTGTTGCCCTCTGGGACCAACAATTTTTAATAATTCTCTACAAATCTCTTTTTTACTTTACAGTTTAATTTAGTGTCCAACATATAATTTAAATATTTAGTGGTGTAATGTATTATAGTCTAGTCGCGTTTTGAAAAATTTTGGTTTGAAGTTTTGTAGTGTAAATTGTGCACCCGCTGTCAAGACATCCTAAATCCGCCACTGACCCATAATGATACATTTAGTTGCATGCAAAACTAAATAACAATGGGTCCCCCCCCCCCCCCCCCAATATACTCCCTCTATGAAAAGATTATTATATGTATCTTTTTATTATGATTAAAACTAAAGATGTAAGATGTTTGGTTTAGACCGTGATTTAATTTGAGATTGACTCAACCTAAATCAAGCGGTTTAATTCAATATTTAAGAATGAGAGTTTCAGTTAAATCTCAAAATAGTAAATTGCATGATTCGGTTCAATTTTCTTTGTGGTCTTTCTCCTGCATCCCTCTCTCTTCTTCCCGCATCCCTTGCTCTCCTTTATGATTACCAATTTTTTTTAAACAAATATGATAATGAGTTCCAGTCAAAACCATGGTCTAAATTGTGTTATGAGCAGTAGTCTTAATGGTGGTTTGAACCATCATCTAGACCATGATCTAAACCGCGGTCTGAACGAAACCATTGTGGTTTGATTCAGTTTGTTTAAACTTTTTCGTGATTTGATTAAGTCTGAAATTTTCTCAACCTGATAATTAACTAATTGTTCGATCTCTGAATTGACTCTGATCGAAACAAACCGACCCATTTACACCTCTAATCAACACAAGTAAACTGACCAAACGTTAATGTCAATCTAATTCTATCAATAATTATGTAAGAAATTGTATTAAATCATTAAGTGAATTATCGATTACTCCCCATCCCAAACTAATGGTTACTAGAACGATTAAATTGATATTAATATTTGATCAATATTCATTTGTGTTTTATTTGTGTTGACATTCGGGTTCAATTCAAAATATTTTAATGTTTCTGGATTTGAAATGGTTTGGTTAATGCTTACTTTATTGTGAGAAATATATAATAAATAAAACGTATCCATTTTTCATCCTTTATAAAGTTTAATAAATACTAATGATTAGCTCAAGCGGTATTCGGAGTTGATTTTTTATGTGGATGTCACGACAGAGACGGACCTACATGTAGTGGATGGGGGGCAATTGCCCATCTTTGTTTAAAAATAAATAGATTTACTAGTGTAATTTTTTTAAAAAAAATTGGGGTATTAGTGTAATATATTAGACTTTGCCCCTTTATGTAAAAAAATAAATACACTAACATTTATGCCCCCCCCCCCAAAAAAAAATGTGTTATGCAATTTCGCCCCCTTGTGGAAAAATCTTGAGTCCGCCACTGGGTCACGATTTTGGATCCCGTTAGTAAAATTTGTGTTAACTTATTTATAGGTCTAGTTATAGCATTTATGACATTATGAATTAACTTAATAAAAAAAACAAAAAACATAAAGTTTAATAAATTAGCTGCAGTATTTATAACATAAAAAGTAAAAAGAATTGAATATTATTCAGTTGTAGAGTCCAAGTCAATGACACATGTCCACCCATTTGTATCTAAGATAATTTCAAGCTTGACTAAAGATCTAGTAATCGATATGCCTTTCTGAAAACATAAAGTTTGGTCATATAATCTTTGAATCTTATCCTATCTTATGTCAGGATTCAGGACCTATAATTATTGTCAATGTATTGCTTGTTTTGGGTCTTATGACATGGACTTTACATGTTAAATCGATCACTTACTATTCTACTTTTCTTACCTCTTTTTCTACACAAATTATAATCTCTTCTCTTTGACAAAATATATTCTTCAGTGATTTTTTAATATTTTTGAAGCTCATTTTATCCTTATTTATCAGTTCTCTATATATTTCTATTAAACATTTTATTTTTATATTAAGAACAGTTTTTCTAACATGTGTCCTTAAGGCACATGATAAGCTTTAAATATGACAGTGAATCTATGTAATTATAACTTTTAGTGATATATTTGGATTTTCAAAGTAAAGTTGTAATAATTACATAAATTCACTGCCATATTTACGTCTTATCGTGTGTCCAAATGGCACACATTAGAACAACCGAATTAAGAATCATAAGGCCTCGAGGCTACGATTAAAATCAGATATCACACCTCCTACTCTAAGCTCAGTGCAAATCACTTAGATCAAATGAGCATATAATTCGTGTTCAAACATTAAAGATTGGAAGCATTTTTATTGATGGACATTGTTTTTGAAACGTCGCAATCTCATTTATTTGCAAATATGAGCCGACGAAGCCTATAATTTATCAAACTGATAAAAACAAAAATATCACTCACCATTATTGGATTCTAAGAAGTACCAAATGAAAACAAATTGAGCATTTTCCAAACTAATAAAATACGTACGTCTCTCTCTAGCTATAGCACATATGCCAAATCTCAAAAATAAAAATATAGCATCCAAAAAAAGAGAATCCTCCAAACATGACCCAAACAAGAATGTATCTATCTCTATAACACCCCAACCCCACACCCTCCCATTACCAATTATTGTTCCATGGCCCCCCTTGTTCCTCAACTCATTTTTCTTTCTTTCTTTTTTTTTTTATCAAGGCTTTATTTACAAAACAAATAAAAAAAAATTGCCTAAAGAACAAGATTTTGCATGCTCACACCTTTTTGCGGACATTCGGATGCACCTGATTTAACACAATCACTTTCTCGAACCAAAATATTTTGTAGAAAGAACATAGATGTTGAGCAAAAAAGTAGTATTAACTCTGTCTCTAAATAAGTGTCAATATTTCATTTTAAGAGGCATTCGAAAATCTCAATTCTTTGTACAATTTGGTGGCAAAAATTCATATATAATTTTATAATATTCTTTTCACATTTAATTTTGTACGTATTCATTTTGAGACAATTTTTTTTTAAAATGAACAATCATTTAGGGACAGAGCATATATTTATAAAACTTGCGTTTAGACAAACGAGTATCTAAAAAGCGACTTGCAGTTATAAAACAATATAAGTGGTCCGGGTCATGGATGATCCCTTTCAAGTAAGCAAACAAAATTTTAAAAAATATCCCCCACTACTTGATCACATCCAGGGTGGTGATCGAATTTTAGAGAAACTTTCACACCATTGATATCAAAATTAACTAATCGACTAACAAACAGTTTGACAGTTGACAACTGGAAATTGGACCGCTACTTTACTCTAAAACTTAAAACAAGCTAAAACTTAAAAAGATTAGCAAAAAGGCCTTTTTTCCTGTTGACTTTTCCTAAACTACTTTCTTTTTTTTTAGTTTAAAAAGGGTTACAGCTTTAGTGCGGGTTACTCTCTAAAACTCTCTAGGATCAACAAAAATAGACCGACCCGGTGGTGACTTAGTCCAATCACCCACCGACCCGTCACTGTAGTCTTCCCCAAGCCTCTTGATACACCACAAATCCTCGGCGCACGATAGCTTCTTCCAGTGAGGAATCCCTAACTTCAACGGCTCATTACCACCCACCTCCGTCGCCACCACCCGACAACCACTCTCCTTGGCCAGATTATGAGCAAACCCACAAAGTGCTTTAACATATTTAAATGATAATGGGCCTTCGCCACCAAGCCCATATATAAAATGAAACCCAAAGGGCCGAAACAATTCGGGTACGGACGGAACCCGTAACCATGGAAAAGCCCGGTCCACTAACCGGGTCGTTTTGGCGAACCCTTTTTTGACGCTCGACGCGCCACGCACTTCCAGTTTAAACACGTCCTTGCAGTTCCAAACGCTGAGCACCGCCCACGACTCCGGCGGGTCGGCTAAGAACCGCTCCGAACCCGGCCACGACTCGGCAAACTCGCTCCCACTCGAAACGGCCACAAAAGTACCCAAACTCAGCTTGTTACTCAGCACTGAGTCAATGTCACGCGGAAAGAACTCGGTGGTGGCGAACCGGCGGCGGTAGAGAAACTCAGCGTCTTGAGGATCTAATTTCACGACGGTAACTCGCTTGCTGACCCGGACGCGGTGGGCGAACACGGGCTGAACCAGGATCGACGGTGTACGGAACTTGGAGTAACCGCATTTGTTGGTGAAGAGGTTAACGGACGGCTGGTTGTCGTTCTCCGTCGCCATGTACGAATATTCAGCTCCGTTATCTCTAAACCATTCCTCTAATCTGTTCACCAGCTTCAATCCAACTTTCATTCGCCTGCATCCGTACAACACAAATAAAAATAAATTAACAAATTCATATTACAAGTAAAAATCAAGTCCACTTTCTTAAAAATGGCACTGCTAGAAATTCCATTTTTGGCAAAATTCTTCTGAACTACTTTTACGATTTACTACATCGATAGTCAAAAATAAATATGTTGCATTATCTTTCAGAAATAAAAAATAAAAATGAACATTTATTTTTAAACGGAGAAACGAGAGAGAGATATAGATAACTAATACCTGTGAGAAGGGGAGACGCGGAGGCCTAAGATGTAGGCTAGTTTAGTGAAGATAGGAAGAGGGGTTTGTTTGGCGTCAGGGTCATTTTTGGTAATTCGAGAAAGTTTTTTCCCGCAGGTAACGGTTTTGATGCAACCTCTTATCATTCCCACTATTTCTCTCTCCTCCTTACCACCATTTTCCTCGCTCACCACCATCTCTGCAACCTTTAGGTTTTGACAAACAATAAAAATTCAAAAAAACTAATTACGAGTAAATATTACACATCATTACAAACAAATATAGATATATTTATGTATATATACCAGCATGAGATAAGCAGGAGAGTGGCGGACTCTGCAAATAGGGTCACCAAGAAGGTCAGTGAAGATGGAGAGTTTTCCATTAGGTCCGACCTCACATCTTCTTTCGACGTCTTCGACGGGGAGACTGTCTGTTTTCGGGTCGAATTCTCGGACAACCACCGCCGCCGGCGGGGTAGCACCACCGTAATCCACCATGATTGACGTGTGAATGAAGTCAAGAGAAGTTAGTTGTGAAGAGCACGGGAAAAGGGGCCGTTAGTTATATAAAGGGTTTAGGGGATTTTGTTTACAAGATGAAGTTGAGTGGGAGTTGATTCAAGTGGTCTTCTTTATTTATACCTGAATTTTGGGGATGGGAGGGGTCTTTTTTAAATAATAATTTTATCTTAATTTTTTTTTTTTATTTCTTCCGTACCATACTTATCGCTATTTATTTATATTTTGAGTGTCCCATACTTATTGTCACTTAATTAAAATGTTCACTTTTCTCTCTCATATCCACTTACAAGAACTATCCACTAACTTATTTTTTTTTCATACCTACTCACAATATTACTTTTCTAACATATTTTTTTAATCCTCATACATTCTCATTTGATAGCAAAATAAGTACTCCCTCCTTCCCATTTTAAACTTCAAAAATTTCTCTTTTAGGTGTCTTATTTTAAACTTCAAAATCCAAAAAAAGAAAGTTATTTATATTTTTTTATTTAGTGGGACCTACATGTCATACATACAATAACTATCCACTAACTATTTCTTACCCACTTTCTCTCTCCTACCCACTTTCTATACTCACAATACTTTACCCCACTATCTATATTTTATAATATAAAGATTTTCATTTTAATTTTTGTGCTCACCTTTTTTTTTATGAAGTTTAAGATGGGACAGAGGGATTATACGACGGAAAGAGGAGGGAGTATTTATTTAAGTTTTTTATTATGCTGTGTCTGTTTAGTTTCTTTCTCTCTCTTAATAAAATTGATAACAATAATTAAAAATAATGATGATCACAAAAGGAGAGAAGGAAAGGTGAATAGAAATGGCGGCTGTGGCTGCGCAGTATTTTGGGTTTTAATCATTTAATTTTTGCCATGGAAGTAGGGGAATGACCATTCTGGTCCCATTAGTAATCATTATCTATCTTTATGTTTAATTTTTTTCTCACCTCCTTTACTCTTTACATACATGTCTAATTACATTGACATACATCATCATAGTCATGCCAAATTGTAGGTGTTTCCATAATCCTACCGATACATATTACTCCTTTTATCCCGCTTTAAGGTTCTTACTTTCCTTTTTATTTTGTTTCAATTTAAGGTTCTTACTTTATTTTATTGCCTAAAATGAAAAATGGGTCTCACTTGTTATTCTCACAACAAAAACTCCCTACCCACTTTCTCTTTTCTACTTTACTTTTCATACTCAAAACATTTACTTTTTATTAATCTCCGTATAAAGTCAAACTAAGAACATTAATATGGGACGGAGGAAATATATTTCATGTGAAATTTGTTACATGTTCTTTAAGGGCAACTCCAATGATACTGAAGTACTATCATCTCTAATCCAATAATATTATCAACGGGTATCAAAATTTGATGTAGTATTAAGAAAGATAGCAAATTTACTATCTTGCTTAGTACTACACCAAATTTTTGATATCTATTGTTAGTGTTTTAATAATACAAAAATATTTTATTATGTTAATTAATTATCATGTTAAAAAAATTAATTTAAGATATAAATATTTTTTAAATATTTTTTTTGTTTTTTATATAATTATTTTAAAAAAATATTTTTTTAATTTAAAACATAATTAATTCAAGAAATGATCATTATTGAAATTATAGTTCATTTCAAAAATATTAATAAAGTTAATAACCATTAAAAAATAATTTGGTACCAAAATTTTGATACCTATGATTGGAGATGATTTTTTTTTATACCATGTGAATAGTACCCTCAGATACCAAAATTTGATTTTGATACCTATTGAGTAAGGACCACCATTGGAGTTACTCTAAAAGTTAATCTTTTCCACCCAAAACAACTTATACTATTTTCTTTCAATACATAAATTAATTTAGTAAAGAATATACGCGCGCGCGCGCGCGCACACACACATATACTCCCTCCGTCACATACTTATCGCTACTTATTTTTTAGTGTGTTTTGGGGGAAAACTAGTTTCTCTATAAATTATAAAAAGTCCTGTTTTTAACCCTTAAACTATAAACATGAAACCCTAAACCCTAAACCTTAAACCCTATAAAAACAAGACTATTTATAACTTATTTAGGAACTACTTTCCCCCAAAATTTTCTCCTTATTTTTATTTTGGGCATCCCAATCTTATTGATACTTACCAAAATATTCACTTTTCTCTCCTATCCACTCACAACAACTATCCATTAACTTATTTTTTCTATTTTACGCACTCACAATACTTACTTTTCCAACATGTTTTATTAATCCCCGTGCACTCTCATTTAGTAGCGATAAGTATGAGACGGAGTATATGTACAATCCTTACGTCCCAGCACAAGTAGGACTAGAAGTGTGAGCACAATAATTAAGAAAAAATAACATATGTGTGGACCACACATATGTTAAATGGTAATGTTGGTTGAATAAATTGAGTGGTGGAAAATGAAAAGAAAGAATGAGTGGGTTAAATGGTGAGGTAGCGTGAATATAAATACTCCCTCCGTCCCAATTTAAAGTTCCTAGTTTAACTTTGCACGGAGATTAAGAAAAATTAAATGTTGTGAGTATGAAAAGTAAAGTGGGATAGAGAAAGTGGGTAGGAAGTTTTTGTTGTGAGAATGACAAGTAGGTCTCACTTTCCATTTTAGGTAATAAAACAAAGTAAGAATCTTAAATTGGGACAGACTAAAAAGGAAAGTAAGAACCTTAAAGCGGGACAGATGGAGTATATTAAAGCATTTTCATTTTTGGCAGTATCACTTGTGGTGGGACGGACCAAAAGGGAAAGAAGTCTCACTTCTGCTGAGACAGAAGGAGTATATATTGTGAATGAAAAATAACTCAGAGTATAATAATTTAAGAGTGAAACTTATAATTTAAATGTATAAATATAATAAGTGAGGCAGTGTGAATAAATAAAAAATATAAATTAGATATTTAACAAAAATAAAACTTATCAATAAAACACTAAAAAAAGAAAATTAATGTAAATTATTTTAGGACCGAGGAAACACACTTTAAAATATTAATAAGGCTATTTTTTTTTTTTTTGAGTAAATAAGGCTAATATTTAACATTAGGATATTACATTATACTCCTTTCCGTCCCAACACAAGTATGATTTTTTTTTTTTTTCCTTTTTAGGTTGTCCCAAAACAATTGAGATTGTCCAAAATGAAAATATTTTAATATATTTATATTCAACCAACCCTACTATTTAACTCCACTCATTCTCTCTCTTCAATTTTCATCACTTAATTTATTCAACCAACACTACTATTTACCGGATTTCGAACCGCTCCACCGAGCGGTTAGCTCCACCCGCTCCACCCAATGGCTCCGATTAGAGCCACCTCATCGGATTTTGTGTTCGACAGATGAGATGTGTCCGAGCTCGATAGGACCCACAAAAAATTGAAATCATCTTAGCCGCACAGATGATGAGCTCGCCTATGTGGCCTTGATCGGAGCCGTTGGGTGGAGGGGTGGAGCGGTTCCGGGTCCACTATTTACCCCACCAATTCTCTCTCTTCATTTTCTACCACACACACTACTTTTCTCTTAATTATTGAGCCCACTCCTCTAGTCCTACTTGTGCTGGACGGAGGGAGCATTATATAGAGTGACTCAAAACATGTGTTACTTTTTTAAGCATTCGTCTTCTCATTTTGAAATAATTTTTTATTTCTATTCCTGGTATAAAAAAATATAAAAGTGAAAATAAACTTTTGTGAGGGTAGAGCTAAATAATGAAATCAGATTTTACTTCCGCCTCAAAATCAAAATGTATACTTCCTTTGTCCCATAAAAATATGCATAAATTTTCTCTTTGGACGTCCATTTGATAAGTCACACTTTCTTTAAATAAAAGTTTTATATATTTTTTTATTTAATGAAACTCACTTGTTACATTTTCCTATTTTAACTTCCACACTCGCAGCAACTAACTATTACTATTCACCCCTTAATACACGTGCGAACTCTATTTTATGCACATTGTCATGAGATGAAAAGAGTATACAAAATTACTTTTACTCAATAGGAACTTTAATTTAAACTTCACTAGTGGGTAACCCACACGGGTAACTAATTTGATATTTTTTTGCATTTTACTTTTTTATATTTTTATTTAATAAAGTAGCATAACAGTTTTTTATAATATAAATATATTGTATATGAAAAATAATTTTTTAATTATAGTTAACTAAAATAGTAAACATCATCTTAACGAAAACCATTAATAGTAAAAATTAATCTATTTAATAATATCAATAACTAATACTATTAATAATACTTATTACTTATAGTAACTATTATAATTAACTAATACTATTAATAATAATGTTAACCAATATAGTAACAACTATGATTAACTAATACTATTAATAGTAAAAATTAACATATATTATAACTGTTATGATTAACTAATATTACTAATAGTAATAGTTAATTTATAAAGTAACCATTATAGTTAACTCGTATAGTAACTATTATTGTTAATTATACTATTAATAGTAATAGTTATATATTATAGTAACTATTATAGTTGAATAATACTATTAATAGTAATAGTTAACTACTATAGTAACTATTATAGTTAAGTAATACTATTAATAGTAATAGTTAACTTGTATAGTAACTATTATAGTTAACTAATACTATTAATAGTAATAGTTAACTTGTATAGTAACTATTATAGTTAACTATTACTATTAATAGTAATAGTTAACTCATATCATAACTATTATTATGAGCTAATATTATTAGCTAATAATGAGAATATCAAAAGTCACACACATTTAGGATAGTGATGATGTGGCTTCACACAAATAAAGCTTTAACCTATGTTTGTGTATGTGTCAAAGCCATAGCCCTCCTCACCAACTTTAATATATATATATATATATATATATATATTACATTTCATACTCACAATATTTATTTATTTTTAATCTCCGTGTAAAGTTAAAATATGAACCTTATATTGTGACGGAGGGAGTAACTATTAATAGTTAACTGTTATTTGCTTAATACCATTAGCTAATACTATTAGTTACTATATAAGGTAACTATTATAATAGCTATTACTAATAATAGTAATAGTTAACTAATATAGTTAACTATAATAGTAACTATTACTAATAAGAGTAATAGTTAACTATATATGGTTAACTATTATAGTTACCCTTTATATAGTAACTATTATTATTAGCTAATGAAAGAAAATAGAAAAAGTCAATTATTATTTATTAGTATAATGTTGATGTGGGTTCTCCAAATGCAAGCTTTCTCCATTGTTTGTCCACATGTCAATACCATAGCTCTTTGGCCAACTTTAACACACACACACACACACACACACACACACCACACACACACACAACACACACACCACATATAATATTATATATATATATATATATTTGGGAGGGAGAACTTTTGCAAACATTGCGATAATATAGACCTACACTATTTGTAGATTTTTTATATATAATTTCCGAATTCTAATAAAGTAAAGAGGTTGTCTCTTTTTATAATACCTACATCCGTCTCATAGAAGAGATGGGTCGACTTATTACCCATGTACAACATTTTTCGCGAATCATATAATCTCAACCCATGCTCCACTCAAACTCTTCGACGTGGGAGTGACCCATGGCAAAAAAAAAAAAAAAAAATCCTGAAAAAAATTCGTTTTTTTATTTTTTGTTTTTATATATTTTTTTGCAGTTATTTTCGTTTGCCAAAATTAATACTTAGTATAACTAAATGTAACAACTGTGTTACTTATAAGTAACAATGTTTATAAATAAACATAACATGTGTTTTACAAAAAAAAAAGCTCATTTTACTCATCTTTCAACTGTAATGCTAACTATAAATATGTGTAACACTAACAATAACTAATGTAATTATCGTTATACTAAAATGTAATAGTGTTTATGCAGTTTTTTTTTTTTTTTTTTTTTTTTTTTTTTATATTTTGAAAGAAAGTAACAAATAACAATTTATATACATGAATTTAATTATTTGTACAAGTAAATATAAAACTTTAGTATTGTAACTTATTATTTGAAAACATATGGATATACTATTATACAAGTAAACGTAACTGTTTTACAATGTTATTATACAAGTAAAATATAACATTCATTTATAAAAATTGTTACTTTCTTATTTTTACAATGTTACCAACACAAGTGTTTTTAGTTCTAAAGTGTAAAGGGTTGAATTATTACTTTTCTATACATATGTGTTACAATTATATATAAACATTGTTACATATAAGTAACACGTTCGTTACATTTTAGTTATAATAAGTATTACTTTTGGCAAATGAAGAAAAAACATTAAAAAAAACACTGTTACTTTTCTATAGATATGTATTACTTTTATGTATACAAATTGTTACATATAAGTAACACGTTTGTTGCATTTAGTTATAGTAATATACTTTTGGCAAACCGAAAAAACACCAAAAAAATAATATAAAAACTAAAAATAAAAATCCCTGCTGGTCATGGGTCTAAAACACACCAACAACCCGGATCCATGGCCCGTCTCTACTATGAAATGGGTCGTGGTGTTCTCACACATTTTTGTCTAAAGTAAATGTCCTTTGGTAATTTTTTTGCAAGTTCAGAAATATTGAAATCTTAAGTATGTACTTTTCATGTTTTTATCTTCTCAAAATTACATGAGCAAAAAATAATTAACTTTTTTAACAAATAAAACTACACATTTGTCCCGAAAATATACTTTAGCTTTTATTTACTGAAAATTTGATTATTATAATACTTTTGTCAAAATTCAGTTAAATTATTTGTCAAAATAAAAATGAGACTATTTTTTAAAAGCTGGTAGAGTATGATTTTCCTTTCGGTTTTTGTGATATAGTATCTTTTTTTTGTTTTGTTTATTTTGGAGCAGTGGCGGAGCTACATGAGGCATTGCCCCCATTGATTTTTGAAAAATAAAAATTTACTAGTGCAAAATTTACCAAAATTTGGGAGTTTAGTGCAATTTGTTGAAATTTGTCCCCTTTGAGATAAAAGTAAAAGGAAAAACTGCAAATATAGTACCTGAACTATTGGGGTTATTTTGGATTTGGTACCTGGACTCTCATTTTTTACACCCGTCATACCCAGACTCTAATTTTTACTGTATCTGTCATACCTACCACTAACGACATCCATTTTTCTCAGTTAAATCATCATGTGACCATACACACGTGATCAATTTTGCAAAGGTAAAATAGAAAGACAAATCTGGTTTTATTTTTTGAAGGTGAAAAACCCAGGAATATTCATCTTCATCCTCATTTCATCTCTTTTCTTGCGTGCTTCTCAATTTCAAATAAAAAACAAATCTCAGAAGGTATTTCTCCATTAAAGAGATTAGAGCTCAAGTCCAAAACTTGAAGCTGACTATCCATCCATCCAATTCCAGATCCAATTCATTCAATGACAATTACAATCTACGAACTCTTTTCTCAAGAGCTCGAGCTCACAGCCCTAAATAATGGTGGAGAAAACAAATATGGATTGGGAGAAGGCTGATGAAGACGACGCCTGACTTGAATATATGGCTGGCGTTGTTGTTGACGGCAAGGAGAAAGGGAAATGGTTGGCCAAAGTTGTCTTAGCTGGAAGGATCATTCTGATCAGATCTGACCGATTTGAGACGAGGAAGCTCCTCGGAGTTGCGACGATGTTGAGCTAGATGTTGGATCTAGAGCATTAGGGCCAGATCTGTCGGATCAGAGATGAGAAAGACGGCAACAACTGTCGGTCACCGGAGAAGAGGCGAAGGGAGAAGAAGACATCGCCAGTCACCGGAGAAGATGGGAGCCGCCGGTCGCCGGAGAAGACGGGGAGCCAAAGAGGGCGGAGAGAGAGAGAGATCGGTGTGTGTGTTCTGGTACGAGTGAAATGGGGATGAGGATTTGTTTTAAACTTCCTATTTTACCCCTGCAAAATTGATCACGTGTATGGTCACATGATGACTTAACTGAGAAAAATGAATGTCGTTAGTGGTAGGTATGATAGATACAGTAAAATTAGAGTTTGGGTATGACGGGTGCAAAAAATGAGAGTCCAGGTACCAAATTCAAAATAACCCCAATAGTTCAGGTACTATATTTGCAGTTTTTCCAAAGTAAAAATACACTAGATTTTTTTTTTCACCATTGACGAAAATTTATGTCTCCGCGACTATTTGGAGCATGGCAAGATTTCAATTTTAACAAACGGGTCTATTTTTACTTTTTTTTTTTTTGAAGGGGGTCTATTTTACTTTAACGCATAGTATACTTTTAAATGACTATTTAATATTTGTGAGTGGTCTCATGCAGATATGTGTGTGTGTGACAAAACATGTATGTAGACGTGTCCAATCCGGTTAACCGCCGGTTAACCGGTTATAACCGGCGGTTAGAAATGTAACATAGAAACCAACCGGAACCGGCCCGGCTAACCGGATATAACGGTTAAGGTTAGGCGGTTAACCGGTTAACCCGGTTAAACCGGTTAAACCGCCTAATTTTTAACCTTTTTTTAAAAAAAAAAAAAACTGAAAATGTAACATAGAACCAACCGGAACCGGCCCGGCTAACCGGATATAACGGTTAAGGTTAGGCGGTTAACCGGTTAACCCGGTTAAACCGCCTAATTTGTAGCCTTTTTTAAAAAAAAAAAAAAACTGAAAATGTAAAAAAAGTGACTTGAAATCTGGAAATTTAACTGAAAATGTCAAAAAAACTAACGGAAAATTTGAATAAACTGGCTGAAAGTAACTGGAATCGTTAAAAATCTGACTGGAAATATGAAAATAACGAAAAAAAGTTAACGAAAAAAGTAATAAACTTGGGGATGTTTGATTGTAAAATGCCTCCCCATAATAGTAAATTGTCCCACCCTCTCATTGTTTGAATTGGAAGCCATTTCGTTAGAAAGTTAACGAAAAAAGTAATAAACTTGGGGATGTTTGATTGTAGAGAAAGATTTATATTGTAGAGAAAGGGTTTGTGAGGTAGTAGTGTGAAAAAATAGTGAGGAGGGAGGGGGTATTTATAGTTAAATTGATGGTAATAAACTTGTAAAATGTAATTATTTTTTTTCAAAAATCTTAAAAAATATGTTAGCATTTAAATTGAAACCCAAAAGATTTTTTTTGAGCTTTTTTCAAAAAATACTCAAGAAATATAGTGTATTTTTTTTTTAAAAAAAAGGGACGGTACCCTTAAATTTTATTAATTAAAATTAAAATTACAAAGAGGGGGACAACCAAACCTTGCCCTTTTTATAATTAAGGGAGGACATAATGGAACCTTTACCTCAACTTAACTATTACAATGAAACTAAAATAAAACTATTGTAAACATTAAAAAAATAAAAAAACTTTCTAATTGCCTTCCCCTTCGGAACTTCCCGTAGACCCTTCCAAGTCGTATTGATATCGTGGATTTTGTATATCCTCTTCATAAGGCATATCTTGCTCTCTCTTTTCCGCTCTAATCCAATCACCAAGTAAGAGTTGATTTTCCAAATTATCACCGTTAGTTGGGAACGTCTTGCATCCAAAACATTTCCTCCCACGCTAAATGCCGATTCGACCGCCACCGTTGAAGCGGGAGCGGCTAATACTTCTTTTGCAATTAAGAGAGTATGGGATAACTTTCATGCCTTTGTGCCCACCACCTCAAAACGTCAAATTTAGAATTATTTGAAGTGTTTTGTACATAATCAAAATTGGAGTTGAAATATAATTCCAACTCGTAAGGAATGGTAGAAGAAGAAGAAGAAGAAGCCATTCTAGGACGTTTTGAGGAAAACAAGTCGTCAAAAAATCCATATGGATTGAAAGTGAGCCCACCATCTTCTTGTGTAGCAAAATCTTGATTAGTATATGAGGGTTCTTGTTGTTGTTGAGAAGGATTTCCATACTTTGCATTATACTCATTATAAAGAGTCACCAAATCTTTGTTTTGTATTTTGAACAATAATCGCCGGGCTTTCATGTACTCCGTCCCCATTTGGGTATAAATTCTCATAATAAAACTTTACTATCGCCTCTAGGTTGTCCAATGTAACACGGGGATCAAATAATTTTGCAACCAAAAATAGAGACGGAATAGTATCAAAATATTTTAGCCACTTTGCCCTCATTTCAATAATGCTTGGGCCCAAAACGTCGCAACTTGCTAGCATGTTAAAACTTCGAACAATTGCACCACATTGCTCAAGTACCAAAAAAGAAGTTGGATAATAAAACTCCCGACAAAGCCTCGGTAGCGGTAAAGAAATCTTTAATAATTGGCATAAATTAATGCAAGCGTTCCAATGATAAGCAAATAAAGGGATGTCCGTACCCAAATGAAGAAAAATTCCATGAGAAGCTCTTTATACTCAAAACCATCCTTTAACATTGTATAGGTGGAATTCCACCTAGTCGGAACATCCATAGAAAAAAAAATTTCATTTAAACAATTACTTTTCAAAAAATTGATCCATTTTCTTGTAACTCTATTTTTTTTTGCAATAAAAACGAGAGCATCTCTAATGGGTTTAACATATATATCCAACGCATCCAAACCGTCTTTAACACATAAATTAATTATATGACATAAACATCTTATATGAAAAAACTTACCCCCAAGTGACGGTTGACAAATAAGCTTCAACTCCGGTATACTAGCGGTATTAGCACTAGCGTTGTCGAATGAAATAGTGAATATTTTTTGAATAAGACCATACTTTGCCAAAACGCCGTGCAACTTTCTACAAATATTTTCCGCGGAATGGGGTGGTTCAAAACTATCATATGCAATTAATCTTTTTTGGATAGTCCATGAATTATCTATCCAATGGCATGTAACACCCAAATAACTATTTCTAAGCCAATGATCACTCCAACCATCGTCACAAATTGAAACTCTATGATTTAATTTGCTAAATCCTAAATTAATTTTAATTTATATTCCGACACCACCATTTTAATATCGCGTACTAGAGTCGACCGTGGCACTTTATGACCGGATGGATTTAAAGAAAGTCTAATAAAATTTTGAAAAAAATCATCATCCGCAAAATTAAAAGGAAGCCCTTTAACACACACAAATTTGGCCAACTCTTTCCTATAAAAGATATCATTAAATTTAAATAATATCGAAGACGTACCTTGGCCTTGACCTTGAGCAATTGGATTGAATTGTAATTGAGATTGATCGCCCTCAATCCCAAGTTTTTCGGGATGTTTTTGATGACATATGCGCGTTCATTGACCCATACCCTCCACCCTTTTTAAAGCCGTACCATTTTGGACAATAGTTTGCATTGCGCTTTGAAATGGATATGGTCATTGGGGTCAATTTGTATTTTTTGGAAATGGATGGCAAAAATGTCGGATCTAGATTCTCGTGGTTGACGTTGTTGTGCTTGTCCTTGTCCGCGACTCCGACCACCTCGACCTCGGCCTCGGCCGCCTCTACCACTTTGACTTTCAAAAACATTTTCTTCCGTCCCTTGCTCATTTTGATTTTCAACAAAGGGTTTCCTCAAAAAATTGATCAAAATCTTGGTTTTGGGAGGTAGAATCAACATGAGACTTGCCAAGATTTCGAGATGAAGACATTTTTTGAACTGAAATCTGGAAAACTAACTGAAATCTTGAAATTTAACTGGAAAATGTCAAAAAACTGACTGGAACCGTTAAAAAATTGACTGGAACCGTTAAAAACTGACTGGAAAACTGGAAAAAATTAACTAAAAACTGACAATTTGACAAACTAACTGGAACCTTAGAAAACTGACTGGAAATCTGAAAAAAATTAACTGAAAACTGATAAAACTAACTGGAACCGTTAAAAAATGACTGGAAATCTGAAAAAATTAACTGAAAACTGATAAACTAACTGGAACCGTTAAAAAACTGACTGGAAGTCTGAAAAAAACTAACTGAAAACTGATAAACTAACTGGAACCGTTAAAAAACTGACTGGAATTCGTTAAATAACTGACAGGAATCTGGAAACTAACTGGAATTTGTTAAATAACTGACTGGAAACTAACTGAAATTTGAAAATTAACTGGAGTCTTTGAAGAGTAGAGAGAGAAATATGGAGAGAAGTAGTAGGGTAGAATTGTGGGAAAAGATTGGGAGGAGGGAGGGGATATTTATAGTATCAAAAAACTGGAAAAAAAACATTTTTTTTTTTTCTGCATTATAGCCGTTTTTTGGTCAGAAAAGTAACGGCCAAAAACTGACAAACTAGCCGTTTTGGACCTTTCTGGTCAAACTAGCCGTTGGGGAGGGGCCACACTGGCATTTCTGGAAAATCCGGTTAAACCGTTAACCGCCGGTCTAACCGCCGGTTATAACCGCCGGTCCAACCGGTTACTTAACCGACGGTTATAACCGCCGGTTTACCGGTTTGTGTAATGTCCAACCTTAACCGGACCGGCCCCATCCGGTTAACATCCGAAACGGTTAGCCGGTTAGCCGGTTTGCCGGTTTTGACCGGTTTTGACCGGCCGGTTAACCGCCGGTTAGCCGGTTCCGGCTAGGAAATGGACACGTCTGCATGTATGCATCACATGTTCGGTACACAAACACATATGTAATCGGTAACGGAAATAGCAACGTGGAACGTCAAAAGCGTTAACGCCTAGCTACGGCCCTTAAAACTCGGACGTTGGATTATTGAATAGTGGAGCAAAGTACTGTAAAAATTCTAATTTGTCCTTAAATAAATTTTTAAAATTTTATGTGAAGGGATATTTATATATTGCATACAATATAATGACAAAACTTTATATATAATTATATAATTTTTTTTCTAAATATTTAGTTTTAAATTATAAAGGTTTTAGTGATTTTTTTTAATGAAAATGGTTAGAAACAAAGTTATTTTTTAAAAAATAAAAAATTTCGAAAATACTTCATCTGGTCCAAAATAACTGTCACTTTTGGTCAAACAAATGTAAGTTTGACCAATAAATTTAAACCAAAAATAATGATCCTAATAAATATCTAAAAATTGTTATTAAAGTATTATTAATTATAATACAATGACAAATTTTAAATTTTTCTTAGGATCATTATTTTTTATTTGAATTATTGGTCAAAATTATATCTGATTGACAAAAAACGACAGTTATTTTGGACCAGAGGGAGTAGATATAAAAAAAGTTGATATAATTGAATTTTAACCAAACTATTATACTTTGTTGAACATATTTTAACCAAAATATTAAGAAAATAAAATTCTCATGTACTTTACAAAATAATATATTAATGTATCTGTTAGAGCAATAACAAGACTTGATAAGAAAAGTGAGCAATCACAAGAACACAGATTTAGGGGCGGAACTTTACTTAAATATGTGCCCAGGAATACAAACCTAACCCTAGATGGACAAAGGAACCCGAAAATTGGCCTAAAATCCGAACCAGTTTTTGCCTCTCCCGACAAGTGGGCGGTCGCCCACTTTGGTCCTGGGCGGTCGCCCATAAAACTGCTCTCCGGATTGAACTGTCTGATTAAGTGGGCGGTCGCCCACCATCACCTTGGGCGGCCGCCCAGAACAACAGTCCCTCCGACGTTTTTTCTTCCTTTTGCTCCGAAGTCTAGTCCCGGTTGGTCCTCTATTCCAACATGTTGGCAATAAAAAATTAAATAAAACCAACTTGAGAGACGTAGAATAATGCTTAATGACAATGACTTTAAAATTCATTGAGAATGACCATGCATTTGTCAAGTTGGAAAATGATAGGAAAGATTTATAACCAATCACAGATATTTCCAAAGTCATAAAATGATGTTTCTTGAAGTTTGGTGATGTACATCTTTTTATAAATTAATTTAACGTACTAATGCATGACAATATTTTGGATTTGGACTAGCTGCATTTTTTTGCTGTTGTGCTATTACGAGTGATAGTGATAAAGTTACATATCATATTTTTTGAAATTGTGCAGTGAGATCTATTTATTTGTACTCAATGAACTTAAATTACTGTTCATATGAATTGCGCTAAAATTATTTTTTTATTTAAAAATACTGTAATAATTTTGAGTCCGAAATAAATATCAAGGGCGAGTTTTATATAACACAAAAGGGAGTATTTAATCAAAGTTTTTTTTATTCTTCGTGTGTGTGAATTTACGTAGGTATTTGCATAAAATGCATGTTGACAAGGAGGGATAGCATTGGGGTCATAGTTACTTTTTTGTTTTTCTTGGACAAAAAATTCGTAATGTAATAGAAATCAAAGGAGCCGTACGTTTCATGGGGAAAGAAATTCCAAGAAGCCAAGAAGTTAACTTTATTTCACAATGTCGTCTTTGAAAATGTCTCATTTAATTTTTTATAGCTAGCACACATTAAATTTGATCTTATATTGTTGTCAATTTAATGATCATAGTGAAATTCTAAATAATGTTATGGATAGATAACTTAATGATTTATCAATTACAATTTTTAAAATTTCATTATGATGGTTAGATTGACATCTATGTTTGGTCAATGTTCATTTGTATTAACTACTACTCCCTCCATCCCGGTTTAATGTTCTTAGTTTGACTTTACACGTTTATTAAGAAATCAAGACAAATTTGAGTCAAGAAAGTAGTGTGTGGAGGATATAATTGTCCATTCATAAAGCAATTGAGTGAAAAGTAGATGGGTAAGTGATGATTTATTTATAATATATGAACTTTATGAGGACATGAATGTCCAAAACACTATTCATCATTTGCCATTTACGGAATAAAACAACTAAGAACTTTAAACTGAGACATACTAAAAAAGAAAGTAAGAACCTTAAACTAGGAAGGAGGAAGTATTAAAGCTTGAATGAGACAAACTTTTCGAAACGAATAATTTTTGTTTTTGAAAGAGACGATACTATATTATTAAATTAAATAGGATAGATGTTCGCGAAAGTGCTTAGAAATTGTAGTGGAATATTCTTTCTTAAACGTCAACATAAGTATATTTTATTTGAATGCGTTTTGGAGGAAACTAGTTCCTCTATAAGTTATAAAAAGTCTTGTTTTTAACCCTTAAACCCCAAACCTAAAACCCTAAACCCTAAACTCTATACCCTACAAAAACATGACTTTTTATAACTTATGGAGAAACTAGTTTCCCCCAAAATTTTCACATTTTATTTTTATTCTTTTTAATACATTGAATTAAATAAGGGCAAACGTCAACATATATTATTATTTTTTATCTTTTAAATATATTGAATCGAATTGCTTGACTAGGTCGGTAGAGATGTTAGTGCCCAAGCAACTGCAACAACTACCTTGTCCCAATTCAAATACTCCCTCTTCCCAGAAAGATAGTCCACTTTGAATTTTTGACGGTCAACACTAGGGGTGATCATGGTCCGGTCTGGTCCGTTTTTTGACAAAATATCACAGAACCAGAACCGGAACCAATACTCTGGTTCTCTAAAAATTTGGAACCGGAACCAAACCAATACTTGTGAGAACCAACACACTGGTTCTGGTTCTACTGGTCCGGTTCTACAATTTATTAATCATTTGAAGTTTATTTATTTTCAAACTTTCTTAACTCACAACAATGACAAGATCAAACACAAATATAATCTTAATATTAATTATAAATCTAGATTAAAAAAAAACCCCAAAAAACTAAAGTACCGTCAAATTATACGGCCAAAGGTCTCAATTCACAAAATATAATCACTATAGCATTAAATATTACAACTATTGATTAACAAACAAAAGAAACATATATTGCTTATCTTACAAATAGTTACATGGGTCTTTTTTTTAAAACAATTTAATGGGCCATTAAAAAATAATAATACAAGTAATTATATAATTTTATTTACTATAAGATAATACATATAAAATAAATATGTAGTATATGTGCTCAACTGATTCGGTCCGGTTCTAACATGATTAATTTCACCAAGAACCAGAACCGAACCAATATACTGGTTCTATAATATTTTGGAACCGGAACCAAACCATATGTACTGGTCTGGTCCGATTTTTACTGGTTTGGTCCGGTTCTTTTGGTCCGGTCCGGTTCCAAATTTTTTTTGCTCACCCCTAGTCAACACATGTAAACTTTGACCAAAAAGATTATTATCAATCTAATCATCCTAATAAAATTTTAAAATTTGTCATTGATAAATCACTTGATGATTAATCAATCACAAGTTTTAGAATTTCACAAGGATGGTTGGATTGACATTTATATTTAGTCAAAGTTCACTTGTATTAACCATCAAAAATAAAAAATGAATCATCTTTCTGGAACGAGAGTATCATAATTTGCTCTTAATATAAAAAAACAAAGTCAAATATTTATTTTGGGATGGAGCGAGTACCATCAGTGGTAGTGGTGTATCTATGTAGGTTGATGAATTGATTGCGCCTTATTAAATTAGGGACAAACTTGACATTCTAATTTTCTTCAAATTTGGAATTTTTGATTCCAACTAGTATTGAAAATCAAAAATTAAAATGGGTACCCTCCTTGAGATGTGAAGAAGGGCAATGCTAGGGGCACAAAAGAAGTTCACAAAATAATGGATACAAAATGAGGTGGCGATATTTTATTGGTTGCATCGATTGTGGACCCGCCACACTCTAATTAAAAGCACCAATAAAAATCATGACACCTCATTTTGTGAGCTAAATTTTGTGAAATTTTTTGTAACTTTATATTTATCCTTTGAAGAACTCACATGAGTCAACTACTTCTTACTCTAAATCCAACTGGCACCACTCGGAGGTTTGAGTCCGACCGATATTGTAAATCGTGATTTCTTTTCAATAAAATGAAGAATATGACAATATGTATGTAACTTGTCTTCAATTTTTATTTTTTATTTTTTCGAAAGGAAATGATGCATAGATTAAAGACATAGAGTACATTGGAGGAGATGGCCATCCACAAACGTTGGAGGCTCATTCCAAATACTCGGCGACTTAAACGAAATAGACGCTCGAGAAAGACAATCTGCAGCATCGTTCGCTACACGATTAACTAAGCTTAGCGAAAATGTTGGGTTAATGTAATCATAAAATTTGAATTCATGATAATGAAGGAAATTGTTTTATATGTTAAGTTAAATTTTATTGTCTTTAATAGTATAATTGTTTCTACTCTATGTAAAAAAATTTGACCCAACTATAAATCGTAGACAAGCTACTGAGTAGCATAATTCTATACTCCCTTTTTAAAAATAACCTCATACTAATTTAATGATCGACTTTTTTTTTTTTTTTTTTGAAAGGAAACCTCATTAAAATCATAAAAATAAATTATTCTACTAGTAAAAATATTATTGGTGGTACACATTACAATGCATAATTTTTTTAAATAATTAATTTTGGCTGACATTTTAATCAAATAATAACTTTTATTATTAAAAAAGTCAGTAAAAGGGATTTCTGAGAAAGAATTTAATCTTACTTTTTTACTTTTGCTCTTTAAACTTGATGGCAAAGATAATTCTATATACTTGTATTAAGTCAAAACACAAAAAAGAGAATTTCGCTTTAATAAGAACCAAAAGGGATTAGAATAGGAGTGAATTTAGAACAAATAATATCAAGAAGGCGATTCTACAAATCATTAGGAAGTAGAACCTCCATTAAAGCTATTAATCCTGAAAGATTCTTCACTAAATAAAGAAAGGTACTGATTCTCAATGTAAGAATATGTGCATTGCCTCCAATACAATTATTATGGGATCCGACGATGACCATGCTGGGACGGATCTAGGTTTTTTGAGGAGGGTATTTGGACTCATTTGACTTTTGTAATTTTTATAAATTTATCTTTTACAATTTTTAAATTTATTATATTGACCCACTAAAAAAAAAACTGAGGGGGTCCAGATCCTCCAATGTGATCATGGAAGATGAAATTGAGACATATTGAAGTCCAAGTAGAAAGTCACATTATATTTTTAATAATTAACATAACTGAATTGAACTTTGACTAGGTCAAATCAATTATCGTCACAAACGTCCAAATATTAATGTTGATATTTTTTTGAATGATTTGTCAATAACAACTTTTTTTATAAAATTTTACTATTAAAATAATTATTTATAGCTGACCACATGTCCATATTTAGCTCCACTTGATACTCTAAAAACAATGTTTATTTGTGTCTCAAGCGAACAACTAAGCCAATTAATTAATGCATGTAATTTGAACCCTAATCTTTTAAATATAGAGTTGAAAGAATAGGACCACAATAATGTTTGAATTTGATCCTTCCTACTAGCAACGTCCAACTTTGCATTATTCAAAAAGATACACAATGGATAACTTACATTTGCCCCTAGCAATAATGTTTTTAATAATATTGTTAATGGTGTATTAATAATAAGTTTTAGATTTTCATTAAGATAAATAAATTAACTTAAAATTATTACTCAAAGTTTATTCGTTGTAATGGCGAAAAAAAAGTGTGAAAATTGTTTTAAGAGAGAAGAAATATTGTACAAGATTTAAGCAAAGTCATTAATTGACTATGTCAATAATTCCCCGGCCCCCTTCTCCTTCCCTTCCTATAACCTGTTTTCTCTTACCGAAAAAACCCTTGTATTCTTCCATCAATTCTCCAACAACACAATATTAACACAATATTTTGTAATCTTAATTAATACTCCCTTCGTCCCATTTTTATAATGATCTTTCTGTTGGACTATTCAAACTTTTTAAGAATATAAACACTTGCTTCTATAGTCATGTTTTGTCTATGCACTTTGCACTTTTAAGCCTAAATTGTAAAAATGGGAAGAACTTTTTGGGACAATGAAAAATGGCAAACAGGTAGATCATTTTGGGACGGAGGGAGTATTACAAATAATTGTGGTGACATTTACTTTACATTTGATTTGTTATGTACTCCATCTGTTCTGGAATGTTTATCTCATTTTGAGTTTTTATAGTCAACATAATAAACTTTGATCAAACATTGATGTCGATCTCTAATCAATTTAGTGAATTTCTAAAATTGTGATTGACGAATCATTAAGTGATTTATAAATGATGAAGAAAGTAAAAGTTGATTCTTAAAAAAGTAACACTTTATTGTAAGATGTAACAGCAGTTTTTTTGCAAAAAAAAAAAAAAAAAGTTTTTGTGGTTAGAAAAAGTAATAACTGAAATGTAACACAGTGCATATATGATTGTAATTTGCTTTATAGATGAATGTAACAGTTTTATAAAATAAATGTTACTTTCTCTTTAAGAAAGAGTAAAAATTCATGTATATAATTGGTTTTTGCATTTCAATTGACTGTAAAACCTTAGAAAAGTGTTAAAATTGAGAAAAAAAAAGTTACATTTATTTATTATAAAATGTAACATCAGTTTAGTTGTCAATTTTATGTTATATTTAATATATTTCAGCAAAATTGTGGTACATTTTTGAAAAATAAAAAAAGTGTTACATTTGAGAAAAAAAGTGTTAATTTTTTTTATAAAAAGTGTTACTTTTGCTGGCGAGCAAAAAATGGCGTGGAAAAAAAAGTTGGAGGGCAATAATAAAATAAAATAAAATAAAAACTTGGCTCGCTCAGCTTGGCGGCTCGGCTTGGCTGTGAACCGTCTCATGCTGTGAGACGGTCTCACATGAGTCCAGCCTTTGTTCTTATTGCACAAAGATGTTTCGTGGATTTTGGGATGTCTGGTGGAACTTTCTCGTCAACCTGGATTCTCGAGTTTATCGAGTGCTCAGAGCCAAATATCATCCAAAAGAAGATTTCTTAAAAGCCGAATTGAAGCAGTGTCCATGTTTTACTTATAGTAAAATCTGAACATTAAAAAATTTAGATTAAAAGTATCACTATTGTAAGGTAGAGAATGAAAATACTCTCAATATTGAGAATAACTTGCAGCCTTTTTGAAATTTCATCTTTCTTATTATTGTTGAAAATGCAATTAATTTTACAAATATTTGATGGTTTGTTAAAAGATATTGGTGAGGTCAAAGCTATAAAGATGGCACCGCGACACGTACCAAATTTCTTAATTTAAAATTAGATTGAAAAATAATGAGTTTGTCTTCTGTAAAACGCGTTTTTTTTTAGTGGTTAGGAAAAATGTGTTTTTCAAAATCGTCTGGCACTTATTAACACACTCACTGGACATTCGTAACACAGAAACTGGTCATCCTAAACATTGTTACTGGCTATCTATTAGCACTTCTGCTACTCTAAAAAAAAAATCAGAAAAAACTTTCTGACTATCACTTTCAAAGGTTTTGGCTATCAATCTCATATCCAGAAGGCTTTATATTGATATCCAGAACCCTTCTGGCTATCACTTTCAAAGGTTCTGGCTATCAATCTCATATCCAGAAAACTTTATATTAACATCCAGAACCGTTTGAGAAGTTCTGACTATTTACAAAAATGCCACCGCGTGTTTTTTTAAAACACGTCTGGCTATCACTTTCACAGTTTCTGGATATCAATCTCATATCCAGAAGGCACAATATCGATATCCAGAACCGTTGAGAAGTTCCAACTATTTATAAAAATGTCACCGTGCGTTTTTTAAAAACACGTTTTTTCTAAGCGTTTTGTAAAACGCGTTTTACGCAAGATTTTAGTAAAAATAATTCACGGGGAGGAAGAAAGAAACAATTAGAGACAAAAGGGTGGACAAATGCCTCGACATGATAATGCCAGGGATCTTGTTCCCTATTCATTCATAATCCAAAATCTCATGGTCCGTACTTTCCTTTTTAATTACCCAATCATATTCCAACGACAATTGATCCCAAAACACAATGAAAACTTGTATGCCCGCTACCAAACAATTACTCCTCATATCATGCATTGCCTCGGGTTCCACATTTGAAATCTCATAAAATAACATTAGGGGTATTGTTTAAAAATTTTGTTTTTTCAATGATTTGAATTCAATTTATTTTAAATAAATGTTCAATTTTTATTCGTGAAAAAATGAGTTTAAATTCGGTTTCTTTTAAATGAACGGCCCCTGTTGATGAATGGATAGGGTCAAAAAGAAAATCTTGCACTTAATAAGCAGTTAAACAGACATGGTCGTCCTAACTGCTGGATAATCTAAGTAGAGCGTACACGAATGAATTCAAAACCCTAGTTTAGCTAGGTTTCTAATAATGGTTGGATATTTGAGCAACTTGACAAACATGTTTTCTAATGATTTTGCAAAGTGTCAAGTTAAGTGGGAACTTAGAATTGACAAAGTGGTTAATGTCTAGTTTTAATAATGCTTAGACAGTTGGAAAGTAGGGTTTGAACATATGTTGACCTTTGACCATTTTAAAAAAAAAAGGTTAGTGTGTAGTGTGGCTCGAGGATTAATGATAAATAAACTAAGGTGGATTAGCTATATATACTCTTCTCTCTCTAGGTTTTTCTCACTCTCTCTCTCTCTCTCACACACACACACACCTACTGGATCACTTTCTCTCTCATGTGAATGTAATTTAAAATCATGTAATTAACAATATATATTTGTGTAGATTTGTTTTCTACATTGTGCTTAAAGAAAAACAATGGTGAGTTGGAGAGTATCTACTAAGGTCTTTTGTCATAATTTGACCCGGCAAAACTGATTTTCTCTGGTCCAAGTCCAAGTAAGGACCATATAATTATAATAATACCTCCTTCTTGTTGCATGTTTTTAGGGTCGGTCACAAGTTGCCAACTTTACATTAATTTGACCAAAAATCACCTCGGCTACAAACAAACCTTAATGTGTACCTCAATTTACCTCATTGCATGTTTTATTTACGTCATGTAATGTAAACCTAAGATGCCCTCCCTATTAATTATAACTTTCCAAAGTGACCAAAAGGCCCTCAAAACCCTAAGGATCTACATTGTCATAAACTAGACCTAATTTAAAATAGCCCCAATGAAATGCATCATGGTAAACCTTGATTTGATTTGCATATGATGACTACCGAGCGAACTGTCACACCATTATGGTGCAGTTAATGATACGACATCACAATCTTACTGATAAACAGTCACGCCACATTAGTGCAGTTGACAATGTTGTCACGTAAATGTTGTATGAGACAATTACTTTGTATCCTCATCTCACACACTCTCAAGTGTTACAAAATATTAAGGAAAAGACAAAAATGCCCCTTGACATGTCGATCGTCAAGATGAGGTACAGCTTTGCATGTTGGGTTGTGGCAGAGGAGAGAGAGAGTTGGGGGGGGGGGGGGGGGGGGGGAAGTATTGGGAGAGGATGAAGAGCTGTCAAATATATTTGGTAGTATATGGAAAATGGCCATTGGGGTACGAGTGTTGCATGCTAAGTGTCCGACACTAGGGTGATGCCCTGGCTCGCTCCTATCCCCTCAATATTATGTATGTCTCCTTAGTCCTTACTCAGACTTTGCCTCTTTTGCCCATCTTATATTTCATCTCTTCCCCCAATATTATGGCTGCAAATGTATGTGACTACATCCTTTGAAATGACATTTCATCGTAACATTATCTTGACACGTGGGATAACGTCATTTGGTTATGTAATTCAACAAATTTATCGTTGTATACAGCTGTACAGTAATAAAAAGTTTGTCTTTTTACTGCAAAGATTAATTGAGTTGTTCGTGTGACCCAACATTAAATCAGTTTAACGTACGCTTAACCCCTTAAATCTCTACCGCATTGTATCCACCACCACCCCCCACAAAAAAAAAAAAAAAAAAAGAAAAAAGAAAAGAGAGCGATGCGATATGATTAAATACACATATGCTAGCTACATCAAGGAAGCAAATTTGACTTAGTTCCAAATACATATGACTACATATATGATCATGCTTGACTAACAAATAAATCCAAACCATCCAT
Organism: Campanula takesimana; assembly: GCA_026119855.1. Classification (NCBI taxonomy): domain Eukaryota; kingdom Viridiplantae; phylum Streptophyta; class Magnoliopsida; order Asterales; family Campanulaceae; genus Campanula; species Campanula takesimana. The sequence goes on from JAOWBW010000085.1 coordinate 3,042,000, forward strand.
TTATGAGCCTTGTATTCTACTATGTGTAGTGTAGGGATGTCTCATTTTAGCTTTGGCCTTACATGTTCATGGTGTGAGTTATCCATTTTTTTTTGCTACATTTGGCTAAGAATCCTAATAAAAATGAGATTAAAGCAACTGTGATGAAGAGACAAGCGGGGGAGAGAGAAGTTTCCTCCCATGCAAAAAAATGGAGGTTTATGCAGAAGCGACTTTTGACTTGACAGCTTTTATTGGATTAAATTTGTAGGTGAGCAACGACAAGATCCTCAAACACTGACCACTCATATCGTATCCCATAAAAATAACTTGAATTTACTCTGTCTACCCAAAATAAAAAAAAAAAATACTCCTTCTCATAACGGATATTTTGCTTAATCAGATATAAAAATTAATGAAAAACAATATATTTTACTTTAATATATGTTTTATTATAAAAATATTAAGAAAAAATTTCATAACAAATAATAATATAGGAGTATAGATTGTTATAATGACACACGTAAAAAAATCTAATAAAAAAAATAGTAAACTCTTAACATAAAATAGAGGCGGTATATAATATGGGGACTTATGACTTAATTAGTTGAGTTCTTATGATAAATATTATCCTCCCATATTACATTAAATGTCTTACATTTCTTTTGACTTTTTCAAAATATATGTCAAATAGTTAAAAATTTACTAAAGCAATACTCCATCCGTCCCCAAACACCTTGCACTTATTTCTTTTTTGGGTGTCCTATTGGTAAGTCCTCTTTCCTAAAATGTTTAAAATTTATTGTTTTTTCTATTCTCTCTACCCCACTTGTCATACTCACACACTTACTTTTAGGCTCACTCAACTTATCATACTCACAACCTCTTTCCCACACACAATACTTTTGAATATATATACTCATTCCTTAATTCTCGTGCATTTTTAAAAGTGTGCAAGGTGTTTTGGGACGAAGGGAGTATACAACTACGTAAAATACATTATCTCAATAATTGATAAAGAAGATGCAATATTTATTTTGGAACGGGTAGTGAAGTAGGAGGATGCATGTGCCAATAGACAAAGTTTAGCACAAACAGTTGTGTGTAAATTATACTAATAATACTTAAGGGTACATAATTGTTGAATATATCATGTGCTTATATTACCTAAGTGTAGTAAAAACCGTAAACATGGACCTTGCAATGTGCACCATACGTCTATAATATTACATTAAAAACGTAATTAGTGAAGAGACAAGGAAGCAATTTGGTTGTGGTATTTAGTGGTTTTCATGTGACATGTGTCGTTTGTTTGAGTCATATATTTTAAGTGTAATAATATAAATAATCCTTGTTATAAATAAATAGTTATACAAGCTGTAAGATTTGTTTATTAATTTTTTGATGTTATTATTCACAAAACATAAAAGTTTTGGTCGCTTTATTGTCTCTCGATCGTGATTTTGTTTATTGGGATACGTCTATATATACCTTGGTTGTCTTGAAATCAACATCTTTGGATGTCTAATATGGATCAATAATGTGAGATTGAAGTTTAATAAAATCTTCAAGAGTTTTGGTGTAAAAATTGCGTTATTCGTTTAAGGGCAATGCTAGGGGCGCAAAAGAAGTTTACAAAATGATGGATACAAAGTGAGGTGACGATATTTTATTGGTTGCATCGATTGTGGACCCGACACACTCTAATAAAAAACACCAATAGAATTTTGACACATCATTTTGTAAGCCACATTTTATGGAACTTTTTTGTGACTTTATATTTACCCTTCGTTTAATTGGTGCAATTTTTTAAGCAGAACATCTCGAACTATATGCTATAAATCTTCTATCATTAAAAAATATTGTCTTCATTATTATTTCACACGTATAAGTAATATTAAGTTATCTACTTATACTAAGTTATCTGCTTATATGGTAATCGTTTATATATATAAATATATATGTATATAAACAACAACAAAAATATTTTCTTTTAAACAAAAAGATAGAGTGCAACCCTATCTCTTGTACGAAATTTGAACCAAGTGATTTTTTTTTAAGAAAGGTTTGAATATTCGTTGGAGCTCAACCATGGCTATATTTGGAGTAAAATTATTTCTCTCAATGAGTTTATAAGATTAGCTAAAGAGGTGTATATCAAGCAGCAATTGGTATTTTCTTTTACATGAATAGTCAGAAATTAAGTCTCTACCAAATGCACTTTTAAATGCACTTGTATAATAACTTAACTAATATTTCTAAGATAAAAACTTGTGTGAGACGGTCTCACAACACTTTCGTATCTTTCTAATTGCTAATTCTAGTTGCATTATCTTTCCAATTTAAAGTAGGAAACTTTAATAATAGTGCCAACAAATATTTCCCTATGTAACAAACGAAAACCATAAGGACACTGCAGATCATATCTCTTCGTGGAAACTATATTAATAGGTCATTATTCGTGGTATTATCTTTTACTCCCTCAGTCTCATATTTTTTGACCACTTTTGATTGTTCATGGTCAACACTAGTTAACTACTTAACTTTGATCAAGCATTAATATCAATCTAATTATCTTAATTAAAATTTTAAAAGTGTTATTGATACATCACTAAGTGCTTTAACAATACTCCCTCCGGTCCAAAATAACTGTCACTTTTGGACCAAAATTTTGGTCCAAAATAATTGTCACTTTTGAGCTAAATGTCTCTCTTATCCTTGCATTGAAACTTGTTCTCTTTTATTAATTATCGTGTGAGACATTAATGTAAGAAAGTTGCACACTTAATAGGGGTAAAGTTGGAACTTTTGTCACTAAGTCATGATAATTATTACATTTCTTAAGAGTTGTGCATATACAAAAAAAAAGACAATTATTTTGGACCGGAGGGAGTAACAAATTTTATAATTTTGATACAATGATTAGATTGACATTAATGATTGGTCAAAGTTCACTTGTGTTGACTTTTAAAAATGGAAAGTGGCCAAAATAAATGAGACGGAGGGAGTATTATATTACGTATAAAACATGTTGAAAAAGGCTAATTACTCTTTCAGTCTCATTATAATTGTATTACATGACTTTATAATATTTTTAATAAATGTGGTAAATTATTTATATTATAATAAGATTGACAAATGAAAACTAATTTCTTATTTTAAAATGTGATTATTTACATTTTAAGACAGATAAATAGATGTGATATTACTGTAGAGTATAGACGGAAGGAGTGTATGGATAATATAGTTACATCAGTTAGCAATGGATCTACCTAGAAAATATATGCAAATAATTATATGATTTTAGCTATTTATAGTGAAATTAATTTTTTTTAACAACAACCCTATCCATTATACACAAGGAACACGATGTGGACATTGATTACTAAAGATATTATGTAACTGGATTTGTTTCTTTATAATTCGGAATTGGCCGCTTATGCGGAAAAACTTAATCTCTTGATCTCTAATGAAAATGGTAAAGAACATTTTAACGAATGTAGTTTACCTAAAATATACTCCCTCTGTCCCTAAATGAGTGTCCATTTTCAAGAAATCTTTGTCTCAAAATGAGTGTCTTTTTTGAACATAACTTTGTCTCTAAATGTTTTTTTTTTTGAAATTTTTTTCACCGGTTTCTTTATATGTGCAAAACTAAATGTTTGAAAATGAGATTACAAGATTATATATGAATCTTTGCTAGCAAATTGTACATAAAGTTGAGATTTTCAGTGTCCCTTAAAATGAAATTTGGACACTCATTTAAGGATATGGGTAGTATTATGCATATCAGTATGTGCTTTACTACGCTTATTGTGTATCTTTGACTTTGAAACAGAAAGAAAGAGTAATAAAATCGAAAAAACAATTATCCCGTATTTCTCCTAATTATTAAAAGTTTATGTTTTAAATTAAAATTTGCAAATACTCCCTCCGTTCCAAAATGATATTCACATTTGACTATCCAATTTTTTTAAGGATATGAACACTTGTTTCACTAGTCATGTTTTGTTTGTGCACTTTTGAGCCTAAATTGTAGAAATATAAAGAATTTTTTGGGATAATGAAAAATGGCAAGTAGGAAGATGATTTTGGGATTGGTGGAGTAATATTTTGAAAGAAACGGGAACGGGGAGTAGTAGGTAGGGATATCCGAACATGCTCCGTATCCGTGACAGTCCGCACCACAATGGGGAGGGTTGCGGGTAGGGTTCGGTTGCACACCCCAACCCGCGGGGCCCCGCCCCGTATACTAATATACTCCCTCCGTCCCACTTCACTTGACACCCATGAGGTGGGCACAATAATTAAGGAGAATGAATAAAATAAGAAAAATGTGTGGTAGAAAATGAAGAGAGAATAAGTGGGGTAAATAGTAGTGTTGGTTGAATAAATTGAGTGGTGAAAAATGAAGAGAGAGAATGAGTGGTGGGGTAGAGTGAATATAAAATTATAAAAAGTATGCTATTTTGGGAAGTGTCAAGTGAGCTGGAACAGCTCAAAATGGAAATAAGTGTCAAGTGAGCTGCGACGGAGGGAGTATGCAGTAAGTTACTATAATTGTGTTCTAATTGTATACTTTGGGTGTGAATGAGATGGTTGAAATTATTAGATTGGGCTTAAATTTGATACAATATTGTAATTGTGTTGTAATTGTATATTGTTAGCTGTTAGACTTTTTAAAGGCTGGGCTAAAACCCAAAAAAAAATTGTGATTATGAACCATGCGGGGCGAATACGAGTTTACTAGTTGACGGAGCGGGACGGGTCTGGTATAAGGAGAGTTCCTTAAGGGGCGGGTACGGTTTTATTAAACCCACCCTTATCCGCCTCGTTGCCCTTAGTAGTAGGAAGTCTATGGTAGGAACAAATTCACGATCCATTTCCTGCCGCCTCATTTCCCGCCACCTCATGAGCATCGCCAAGCATGTGATGTATGCTCATGTGTTTGCATGCCATCATACCATGTATGACCCATATGACCACATAATATCTTTTCCACTTTCGGGTCGAACTCACACAAGAAGTGGCATTGAAAGCTACATGCACTTAGGGATGGCAACGGGTCGGGTTCGGGGCGGGTTTGCCTTTACCCGACCCCGACCCGTGGGAATTGACTCTTCACCCGAACCCGCCCCGCCCCGAATAATGGTAAATCCGAACCCGCCCCGCCCTTCCTTTCATAGCAATGAACTAGAACACAACAAAAAATCTAGAAGTAGAACCACAACACCAGAAAAGCATAAAGTGATGTTCACAAGTTCCCTAGAACAACAACAAATCTCTTAATTTCTCACTTAATCAATGATATTTTGTTTCAAATTGATAATAACTTCTTCTATTTCAAATTTTACTCAGCAAAAATTGAACAAAAATCGACCGAGGGAGAGAGAGGTACGGACCAAGGGAGAGAGAGGGACTGACCGAGGGAGAGACGGTGAAGGCACGAAGGGACGATCGACGGTGACGGCGAGAAGGAACGATTGACGGCGGAGATCACCGACGACGGAGAAGGAAACGGGATGAGAAGGAAACGGCGTCGGCGTTGGGCTCTCGACTCAAGAGTCTCGAGATCACCGACGACGGAGAAGGAAACGGCGTCGGCGACGCGTTGGGCCTCGACTCTCGACAGTCGGCGGATAGAGAGAGACTACAGCACACTAATTTGTTTCACAAAAATGAAATTGAAACCCTAAATTTTCTTTATATACTTGGAGTGAATTGTAAAATGGTAATATTAGAAGGTCCTATATGAAAATAAAAAGATATTACTTATACATTCGGGTTGGATCGGGTCGGGTTGTAATACCGAGCCCGACCCGAACCCGTGCGGGTTTTAAAACTGTGATCCTAACCCTACTTTTTCGGGGCGATCGCCCTCGGGTTCTGGCGAATTGCCATCCCTATGCACTAGGGGTAAACAAAACCTTGAAGTAGACTTCTTATTATTTTTTCAAAGTACACTTTAATTTTAATTAGCAAGTTAAATCGTTGAGTAATTTTAAGTTTGGACTTTAAATTTGTGGCCGTCGGTTAAAATTGTTGTATTACTATCTTACAAATCTAGTAATTTCAATTAACTAACTGTACTGTGTTTAACGCTCTTGTGAGCACCATTTTAAATGGGAACCGTGAGGATTAATCATAACCGTTTGATTAAATACAAGATCAAGGGTCTAGATTATAGATACATTGGATACACTTTGATACAGTAGCTAATTTTCAATAATACAATTGGATACATTAGTTTTTAACATATTGTATCCAAGTGCAACACTTGGATACAATACTTGTTTAGCTACTGTATCCAAGTGCAAAATCAAAATTTATGTATTGTATCAAAGTGTATCCAATGTATCTATAATTTGGATCCTTGATTTTGATTATAATCTAATGGCTATACTTGATTCTCATGGTTCTCACACAATTGTGCTTCTCATTTGAGCATCTACCTATATGTATGTATGTATGAATACAATATTCTCAGTTTCAATAAAATAATTCCATTTTTTCTAAAAAAGAAAATTAAATAAAATAGTTTCACTTTCTTTGATTCTTAGTTTGTCCCTATTAAAAAGTTGAGCTAGAATTGTTATTTTTTTAGTTTAAGATAATAAAATTATTAAAAAAAAAAGAGACAGATGGAAGTATTTTTTAACAAAAAAATCATTAAAAACTAAGAGAATATTAGTATTGTATACTCCCTCCGTCCCAACTCACTTGAGATTTATTTTCATTTTAGTCTGTCCCAGCTCACTTGAAACCTCTCCAAAATAACCATATTTTAATAATTTTATATTGAATCTACACCGCCACTCATTTTCTCTCTTCATTTTACACCGCTCAATTTATTCAACCAAAACTACTATTTACCTCACTCATTCTCTCTCTTCATTTTGTACTACACATTTTATTTATTTTATTTTATTCTTATTTATTGTGTTCATATCTTAAGTGACAAGTGAGATGGGACGGAGGAAGTATGCATTCACTCACTTTTTCTTTTTCTGTTTTCTTTTTATTAAAGCACTAATTATACCAACATAATATTGGCTGAAAGAGGTGCCACGCGGCGTGGACCCACTTAATCTAAAGCACCTATAATGCCAAGAAAATTAATCTGGACATCTTGGTGATTGCTAAGTATCATTAGTGATCTGTCTTTGTCATCCTGATAGTTATTAAAAATCTTGCTCCTTCTTTTTTTTCATCAATTATTTTATCACTTTACTATAATGTCCATAATAAAAAAAAACAAAATTACCGATCTACAAATTTAATCCTTCCGTTCGGATAATCTCACCTTTTCAATTATACGCTTTCTTTCATGACCATGTAACAAATACTCTCCCATTTCATCCGAAAAGTTTATCTTATTAGACTTTTTATTGGTCAATATTATAAATAAATTTTAATCATGTGTTGCTATTAATATAATCATCATAGGGAAATATTAAAATTTATAATCGATAATCATTAACTGATTTACTAATAACAGTTTCTACTTTCTAGAACTTCATTGAGATCATTATATTGACACCAAATGTTTGATCAAAATTAACGTTAGTTAGTCATAAAAAATAAATAAGACAACTTTCCAAAACAAAAGGAGTATTCGTGCATTTCTTTAAATAATACTCCTTCTGGCAATGTCCACCTTTTCTGTTAAGTCTGTGACAGAGTAAGTGTCTCTTTACTAAAATGACAAATAATCTTTATTTTTCCTCTCACTTATTCTCTTTTACTTTACTTTTATACTCAGAACACCAATCTACTTACTATTCTTTAACTCCACATTCTCTCTCTTACTTCACTTTTCATACTTACAACACTTACATCACGTACACCATTTTTAAATCTCCGTGTAAATAGAATTGTGGACACTTACTCCCTCCGGCCACAAATATAAGCAAAACAGTTGGTTTTTGTTGACCACAAATATAAGCAACTCTAACGCATTTCAATACAATTTAATAACTTTATTCCAGAAATATGCCTAATAATTTGCATTAACTGTTACAGATTAGTAATAAATGCACGTTATTGATAAAGTGTTTTTTCAGTCATTTGTGCACTTCTCTAACTACTTTAACTACTTCCTTAATCTGTGTGAAGTTAATTTTTTTGTTGCTTATATTTGTGACCAGAGGGAGTACTCAGAGACGGTAGGAGTACTTAACTGTTAACTGTTGTTGATAATAATAAATACTTAAAAATAAATAGAGACTTTTACCAATACATCCCTTGGCCAAAGCGAAACAACCATTAAGTACAGATATTTTCTAAACTAACCAAAAAGTCCTTAGTATATTTTTTTGTAACATAAGTGCCCTTAGCCTCCTTTCAACTTGCTTCTAGCACTTTCTTCTTTTCTCTTTCTTTTTTCTTTTCACTCAAAAACATTAAAAGGTAATATAATAAACACTAAAAAGGAAAAAAAAAACTGAAATCGCCAAATTAATCGTATCATTGTTATATGTAGTAGTATTCACATGTAATACTCTTCTCCCACATTGAGTTTGTAAGCAACCTTTATTGATCATCCTTTATACAAAAGTCTTTTTGTCTTCTTTGTCTTCTTTCATTGTATCTCTTTTATCCCACATGGGATTCCTATCTAAAGCTTGGAGCTAAACTTACTATATCATAGCTAAGTTGAAGAGTTCTAAGTCGCTTGCTTGGGCTTCCCATTAATATGGGAGAATACCAAGTATGGCTTTGAGTATTATATATATTATATATATATATATAAATATATATAAGAAAGAAAGAAAGAAAGAAATTAATTAATTATACGATTAATTAGTTAGTTAAAAGTTTTTAGACAAACCGACTGATTTGAGGTCAGGAGAGGTGTACGCAAACAACCCGTTTTGTTTGAGGCAAAGGGGATGTGTTCAGTTTGATTTGTTCGGGTATGACTCTCCGAATAGTCACCGTTGTGACTGTTCTGATGGACACTCTTATCCGAACAAACCAGTTCAGTCGGGCATTACCACTATAAACAGGGTTGCCTCTATTGAATTGGATTACTGAAAAAAATAGAGTTCTTTCTTCTTATTAAATTTCCTCCCTTCTTCTATACAGTAAAAAGCTTTGAGTTCTTGTTCCATATTTATTCAAAGTAGTGTAACTTTGAATAGAGTTGAGTAGGTTTTGTATCCTGGAGGTAAATTCGTTGAGAACCATTACACCAGTGTGGGATGAATTAAATACCTTAAAGATAACATCTTTTCGGTGTGCCTAACCTACTGATTCCTTACCCACAAATCTAGTCATATATACAACAATTTTAAGGTATTTAATTTCTGAGTGATGGAGTCAGTTCTGTTGAAGGCACAACTTCCTGAAGCAGATAAGTTGGAGAGGCTGAATGGGCTTAATTATAAGCGTTGGAGTTTGAGAATGGAATACCTTTTAACCATTGCAAAGGTATTCTATGTGCTATGTGATCCTTGTCCAAAGGAGAATGAAGATCCAAAAGCAACCGAGGCACAGAAAACGGAGGCTTTGGAGAAAGTAAAAAAGTGGAAGGCAGATGACTTTATTTGCCGTTTCACTATTCTGCAAGCATTGAATAACACGTTGTTCAATGTATTCCATATCCACAAGACCGCGTTCGAAGTTTGGTTTGCAATCAAACGAAGGTATGTCAATGAAGATGCTGGTAATAAATCATTTTTGGTTAATAAATTCGTTGAATACAAGATGGTAGATTCGAGGCCTGTCATTGATCAAGTTAACGAACTCAATGACATAGCCACCGAATGTTCCGATGCGGGTGAACCCATTTCTGAGACTTTCCAAGTTTCAACCATCATTGGTAAACTTCCACCTTCATGGAAAGATTACCAAAAGAAATTGAAGCATAAGAAGAAGGCCATCTCTTTAGATGAACTTCTTCAAGGCATCCAAATTGAGTCTGAAAGTCTCAAACGTGATGGTTCAATTTCTGAGAAGATTGATGGTGTAAACTATGTGGAAAATAAAAATGTTGCCGGAACTTCCAAGGGAAACCAAGGAAATTTCAAAAGGAAGAACAACAATAAAAATGGTGGAAATGGTAAAGCTAGGAAGAAGCCAAAGGGTGCTTGTTATGTTTGTGGCAAAACAAACCATGTGGCTAAAGACTGTTATCACCGCAAAGGGCAACAGAAAAATGAACAAGCAAATGTAGTTGAGAGCAACTTCATCAGCATGCTTTCCGAAATCTGTGTAGTCAGCAATGCCGATTCAGATTGGTGGATTGATTCAGGGGCTACATGTCATGTAACTCCAAATCGAAGCTTGTTCAAAACATATGAAGAAGTAAAAGAACCGAAGGCTGTTTATATGGGAAATGCTTCTACAAGCGAGGTCTTGGGCATAGGGACTATTATTATCCCCCTTACTTCGGGAAAAACTCTTACTTTGCAAAATGTGTATCATATTCCCTCTATGAGGAAAAATCTTGTATCAGTCCATAAAATGGACGAAAATGGCTTTAAAGTAACCTTCCGCGCCCAACAAGTGAATATCACTAAAAATGGGATGTTTGTTGGAAAGGGCTACATTAAAGACAATATGTATTTATTAAGCGTTGATAATAAAATTACCAGTTCTGCTTACTTTGTTGATTCTAATTTTAATGTTGAAAAGCATGATTTTTGGCATTCTAGATTAGGGCATATTGGTATGAATGCAATGAGTCGCATGATTAAATATGAATATATTCCAAAATCTTCGACTATTTATTCTATGAATAATTGTGAATGTTGCGCTCAATCTAAGTTGACTAAAACAACTTTTAAAAGTGTAGTAAGATCAACTAGGTTACTTGAGTTAATTCATACCGATATATGTGACAACAAAGAGCACTTGACAAGAGGTGGAAAACGTTATTTTATAACATTTATTGATGATTTTTCTAAGTTTACTTATGTGTATTTACTTAGAACAAAAGATGAAGCTTTTGACAAGTTTAAAATTTTCAAAGCCGAAGTTGAAAATAAAACCAATTTAAGGATAAAAGAATTGAGATCGGATAGAGGTGGTGAATATTTTCCAAATGAGTTTATTTCATTTTGTCAACAAAATGGAATTGTTAGAAAATCTTCGGCACCTAATACTCCACCTCAAAATGGAGTAGCCGAGAGGAAAAATCGATCCTTAATGGAGATGGTTAGTGCCATGATAATACATTCAAAGTTACCAATGAGTTTTTGGGGAGAGGCACTATTAAGTTCTGTTTACGTTAGTAACAGAATTGTGAATAAACATATGAAAACTCCATACGAATTATTTATTGGGCGTAAGCCTAACATTTCACATTTTAAAGTATGGGGTTGTATTGCATATGTTTTAGATGCAACTTTGAAAAGAAATAAACTTGGGAGCAAAGCTGTGAAATCTATATTTATTGGTTATTCTTCAATAAGCAAAGCATATAGATTTATGAGAATGAATGACAATCGTGTGTTTGAAGCTACTCATGCTATTTTTTATGAACATTTAAACATAAAAAATGTAGACAAGGTAGATATAAACCGTGAATTGTCAAATGAACTTGAAGTAGAAAATGCATCAAGTTCACATGATAATGGTAATACCATTCCAAATCATGAAAATTCAAACAACAATGAAAATGATGATATATTTGAATTAAGGAGGAGCAAAAGACAAAGAATTGAAAAGAATCTTGGTCCTGGCATGTTTACATATATGTTAGAAGAGGATCCTAAGACTTTTCAAGAAGCTATGTCTATGTCTGATTCAGACATGTGGAAAAGAGCCATGGATGATGAAATTAAGTCTATACTTGATAATCAAACATGGACTCTAGTAAATCCTCCTCCTAATACTAAACCTATTGGCTGTAAGTGGGTTTTGAAAAAGAAACTCAAAATAGATGGTACTATTGATAAGTACAAGGCAAGATTAGTAGCCAAAGGTTATAGTCAAAAGGAAGAAATTGACTATTTCGAAACATTTTCACCAGTTACTAAATTTACATCAATTAGAACAATGTTTGCTATAGCTTCCGTTTATGGACTAGAGGTTCATCAAATGGATGTTAAAAATGCGTTTTTAAATGGAGATTTAGATGAAGAAATTTACATACAACAACCCGAGGGGTATATCTCTAAAGGAGAAGAACATAAAGTATGTAAATTAAAGAAATCTCTATATGGACTTAAACAAGCACCAATACAATGGTACAAGAAGTTTAAGCAAGAGATTCGAAAGTTTGGCTTTAAGAGTAGTAAAGTAGAAAGTTGTGTTTTTACTAAAGTTACTCTTAATTATAAAGTTGTTATAACTTTATATGTTGATGACTTGCTAATATTTGGTTCTGATATAAATTGTATAAATGAAACAAAGAACTATTTAAAGCAAGTGTTTGACATAAAGGACTTAGGTCCAGTAGATGTCATTTTAGGGGTTAAGGTGATTAAAAAGGAAAAAACTTACATATTAACTCAATCTCACTACATTGAGGAAATATTAAAGAAGTTTAATTATTTTGATTGCAAAATAAGTAAAAGTCCTATTGACCCCCAAATGAAGTTAGTTCCAAATAAAGGTGAGGCTGTAAATCAAGGAGAATATGCCAAGATAATTGGTAGCATAATGTATGTGGTTAATCATACAAGACCTGATCTTGCATGTGCAATTGGCATACTTAGTAGATTTACAAGCAATCCAAGTGAAGAACATTGGAAGGAACTAAAAAGAGTACTAAGGTACTTAAAATTCACAATAAACTATGGCTTGCATTACAAGTGTAATTCACCTGTACTTGAATGCTATAGTGATGCAAATTGGGCATCAGATGTAACCAACTCCAAATCAATAAGTGGTTGGTTATTTACCATTGGAGGAGCCATAGTTGCTTGGTCTTCAAAAAGACAAACATGTGTTGCTCTGTCTTCTATGGAATCTGAATACATAGCCATGTCAATGGCTAGTAAAGATTTAATATGGTTTAGAAGATTTCTAAGAACAATACCTTTTATTGATTCTAAGAAAGGAGCCACAACTTTGTATTGTGATAATCAGGCTGCCATATACAATACAAATAATGAGAGAATATCAAATCATAGCAAACACATTGCTATGAGATATAATCATATTAGAGATATGGTCAAAAAGGGAAAGATAGCGCTTGAGTATCTTTCTACAAATCAAATGTTAGCTGATCCACTAACAAAATCTTTATCAGGGGATAAAATTACAAAGGTCATGAGAGATATGGGACTATTACCGGTCTAAACAATATCTTAATTGAAACCAACTTTATCTTAAGATACAAATCACGGATTTGTCATCTTATGTTTAAAGTTAAAAGGAAATTCAATATTAGATATTGGTGAAATGGAAACTTGGACACATTTCAAGTGCATAACTTAAAAATAGTGGGGGTGTCACTATTTGAAAGTTTCATATCTGACCTATGCACTTTTCATTACCACAACAAGATTAGGTTGGATTAAACATCCTTAATAGACTTATAGCTTCCATAGAATGCGTTGTGGACATTCTTGATAAGTCTACCTATACAAGTAAAGAAGTGAGAGGCCGCTTCTTATGGATTACTCCGGTAAAATTCCTGGAGTACTTGTGAAACCAGGATTAAAGCACAAGGCCCAACTACAAGGTGCTGCCAAGATTGAAGGAACAAGAAATCATACATGACGAGGATATGTTTCCCTAAAGGTTTCACATTCAACCATAAAGTTTAAGGCTCGTCCACTTAATGGCTATTCGTTATGTAAAGAAGCTGTAAACTGTTATTGTCGGTCTAGTGTTATATGTAAATAAGTGGGGGATTGTTCTATGTAGTAGTATTCACATGTAACACTCTTCTCCCACATTGAGTTTGTAAGCAACCTTTATTGATCATCCTTTATACAAAAGTCTTTTTGTCTTCTTTGTCTTCTTTCATTGTATCTCTTTTATCCCACATGGGATTCCTATCTAAAGCTTGGAGCTAAACTTACTATATCATAGCTAAGTTGAAGAGTTCTAAGTCGCTTGCTTGGGCTTCCCATTAATATGGGAGAATACCAAGTATGGCTTTGAGTATATATATATATTATATATATATATATATATTATATATATATATATATATAAATATATATAAGAAAGAAAGAAAGAAATAAATTAATTAATTATACGATTAATTAGTTAGTTAAAAGTTTTTAGACAAACCGACTGATTTGAGGTCAGGAGAGGTGTACGCAAACAACCCGTTTTGTTTGAGGCAAAGGGGATGTGTTCAGTTTGATTTGTTCGGGTATGACTCTCCGAATAGTCACCGTTGTGACTGTTCTGATGGACACTCTTATCCGAACAAACCAGTTCAGTCGGGCATTACCACTATAAACAGGGTTGCCTCTATTGAATTGGATTACTGAAAAAAATAGAGTTCTTTCTTCTTATTAAATTTCCTCCCTTCTTCTATACAGTAAAAAGCTTTGAGTTCTTGTTCCATATTTATTCAAAGTAGTGTAACTTTGAATAGAGTTGAGTAGGTTTTGTATCCTGGAGGTAAATTCGTTGAGAACCATTACACCAGTGTGGGACGAATTAAATACCTTAAAGATAACATCTTTTCGGTGTGCCTAACCTACTGATTCCTTACCCACAAATCTAGTCATATATACAATAATTAAAACGAATTAAATAAGCACGCGAGTTTTTTTTTTATTATTTATTTCACTTGTTAAATACTGGGACATACATGTCTCAATTGTTAGTATAATAACTGGGACATGCATGTCTCAATTGTTTGTATAATAACTGAGACATACATTTCTCAGTTGTTACTATGATAACTGGGACATGCATTTCTCAGTTGTTAGTATAATAACTGAGACATCCATTTCACAGTTGTTCACACATGAGTTGAAAATAATAATTGAGACATGCATTTGACAGTTGTTCACATATGAGTTGAGTATAATAACCGGGACATGCATTTCACCGTTGTTTACACATGAGTTGAGTATAATAACTGAGACATGCATTTCACAGTTGTTCACACATGAGTTAAAAATAATAATTGAGATATGCATTTCACAGTTGTTCACACATGTGCTTGAGTATTATAATTGAGACATGTATTTCACAGTTGTTCACACATGTGTTTGAGTATTATAACTGAGACATGATTTCACAATTGTTTACACATGAGATGAGTTGAATATAATAACTGAGATATGCATTTGACGATTGTTCACACATGAGTTGAAAATAATAATTGAGACATACATTTCACAATTGTTCATACATGAATTTAAGTATAATATGAGAAATTCATTTCACATTTGTTCACACATAATTTTGAGTATAATAATTGGAACATGTATTTCTCATTTGTTAGTATAATAATGAGACATGTATTTCCTAATGTCGCATTATCTATCAAATAACTGATAATTCAATTTCGCATTTGTTTAAAGTCAAAAAATTGAATATACTCTCATATACACTCTAGACAAATGATAACTTTTTTATTTTATTTTATTCAAAACTTAAAAATTGTTCAATATGAAGAATACTCATACCCTTAAAAAAATGGGATTTTTACCAATAAGTCCCTGACAGAAGGTGGTATTTGCCAATAAAAACAAAACATTTGGTATTTTACCTTAGGGTCCCTGGGTTGAAATCAATTTCCCCAATAAATCCCTCACACTTTTTAAATGGAAAAATTACCCTCTGCTATATACCACGTTGTTTACCCCTCTTCTCCCCCAAATCTAAACCCCAGCCCTCTCTCTCTCTCCCTCTCTCTCTCTCTCTCTCTCTCACTCTTTCCCTCTCGCTCTCTCTCTGCGCCTCCCCCTATGCAGACCCCCCCTGTCGCACCTTCCCCTCCGGCAACGTCTTCCCTTCCCCTCCGGCATCGTCACCCCTTCCCACACCAGCCAAATCGTCTCTCACCGCTCAGACTCACCTGCTTCCTATTTGGCCCATCGCACCTTCTTCTGCAACGGCTTTGTTATTCTCCAAAAGGCGTACGCAAGAACGGCTTCACCGGTCAAATTATTAGTTTGAAATTTTCGAATTTCTCCTCTTTCTCCAATGGCGTTCATGTTCAGATTTGGAATTTTCATATTTCTTTCTCTTCTCCTTCTTGAACCATCTATGAACTGTTGTTCTTAATCTATACCCAAAATTGATTTTTTTTTTTTTTTTATTTCAGATCTGAAGAGATTTTTGTGTTTGATTTGGAATTATCAGTTTATACTAATTTCATGTGTGAACAATTGAGAAAAGCATGTCCCAGTTATTATAATAACTGTGAAAAGTTGATAGATGAATTTATCAGTTTTGTTACTCAATTGTGAACAAATTGAGTATCAATAATGATAAATTGATTTATCATTTGTTTAAAAGACATATAGCATCACACAACTGTGAAATCACATAACTGTGAAATCACACAACTGTTCAAGCACACAACTGTGAAATGCATGTCTCAGTTATTATAATAATTGTGAAAAATTGAGGGATGAATTTATCAGTTTTTACAAGTGAAAATGAATAAATGACACAACTGTGAAATCACATGATAACTAAGAAATCATACAACTTTGAAATCCATGTCTCAGTTATTTTAATAACTATGAAAAAATTGAGAGATGAATTTATCAGTTTTTACAAGTGAAAAATAAAAAAAATGACACAACTGAGAAATCAGCTGAGAAATGATTTTACAAGTGAAAAATGAAATTTTTATTTTTAAAATTGTGAAATTAATTGAAAAATGAAAAATAATTTTCTCAAATTTTTACTAGTGAAAAATAAGATTTTTATTTAAAAAATTTTGAATTATGTATTGAGTGTACTTGTTTGATTTGTATTGACGATACGATTAAAACAGTGGTTTCACATTTAATTTTTGATTCTTAAATTTTGAGATATTGCATTTTATAATTTTGGGTGGAAAAAAAAGAAGAGAGAGAAAGAGGGAGAGAGAAAAAACGTACCTTGCATATGGGCTTAGCGCTAACTAAAAATCGCGCGCACGTCTGGGAGGAAGAGGGGCAATTTGGTCCAAAGATTCCAGGGACTTTTTGGTAGGTTTCCAAAATATCTGTCCTTATTGGTCGTTTTTATTTGGGTGAGAGACCTATTGGTCAATGCCTCTAAAAAATTGAAAAGTGTGACTTTTTGGGTTAAGTATATACTTCATCCGTCTCAAAATAGATGTCGTTTTGGAGTGTTTCACACATGTTAAGAAATGTCATTAATGCATGTGAAGAAGTCCTGAATAACCCTAAAGTAATTCAACTACCTAGGTAATTAAATACTTAGGTAAGAGATATTTCACTATCATTAATAAGGGTATAATTGGTATAGAGCAATACAAAAGCTTTGAAAAATAGTGAAACGACAAGTATTTTGAGACAAAATTTGATTCTTAAAACGACATCTATTTTGAGACGGAAGGTATAACAAATTAGAACAAGAACACGAAATTGGTTTGGTATTGTGGTAAAGAGCAACATTTAAGACCAAGAGCTCTTGGGTTCTATCCCTTGCAACAACATTTATTTTTGAGTATTTGTTGCTATCAACTATAAGTGAGAAAGCGTGGTCTCGTCGGAGGGCGGCGGTGGTCGGAGGCAGTCGAGGGTGGCTGGCGGCGGTACGCATGCTATATTTTTTCCATTTGAAAATAAGAAAGGATGTTTAGGTATTTTTATTTTAGAGATGAGGATTTATTGGTTAATTTAAAAAGAATGTGTGTTTTTATTACTCCCTCCGTCCCGGTTTAATGTTTTTAGTTTGACTATGCACGCTTATTAAGAAACCAATGTAAAAACAAAGGAAATGAGTCAACTAAAAGTAGAGAGTGAAGGATATAAATGTCCAAAACCACTATTCATGAAGCAAGTGGGTGAAAGTAAGTCAGGTAACTAATGGTTTTTTTTTGTAATTAAATGAACTTTTTGAGGGCAAGCTCCTCCAAAACACTATTTATTTTTTTCCATTTATGGAATAAAGCAACTAAAAACCTTAAACTGGGACATACCAAAAAGGAAAATAAAAACTTTAAACTGAGACGAAGAGAGCAATAAATAGGTATATCAAGTATCAACTAGACTTATTGGTAAAAATCCTAAATAAATAACTCAATACTAGCTTTCCTTGAGATTTCAACATTTGCAAGTTAAGGTTGGCAAATTCACATAAATTGAATTAATAAATTATTAAAATTAAGATTATAAATTACTCTATCCGTTTCAAATTATCTGTCGCTTTAGGAGTAAAAAATTGTTTCAAAATATCTGTCGCTTTAGTATTATCAATGCATTTTTACCCTTTTGTCTCAATTATACCTTATTAATGATGGTGAAAAGATCTCTCATGCAAACATTTAATCACCTAAAAAATTAAATTATTTAAAAGCAAATGGGTCTTCTTAACATGCAGTAATTACATTTTTTAATATATGTAAAAAAGTTTAAATCGATAGATATTTTGAAACGGATGGAGTATTAATAATGCAAGAGAGAAATGAGTCACTCATGCAAAAACGGATACAGTGAATTTGATGTATGAGAAAAGATGAGAGGACAAATATTTGGTGAGGAAATCTAGGAGAGGAAAAGGACAGTTGAGGAGATAAAGCTGTGGACAATTAGCGCCCTCTCCCTCCCATCCCTCTTCCCATCTATAAATGGATAGAGACTCCTATGTCTTTTCACTTTCTTTCTAGATACCCTCCTCCTTTCAGCATCTTTTCTTTTCTTTTCTTTCCACTCTGACAGGTCAACCCCCTCCTTGTATTTGTATTGTAACGTAATTCGTTTCAAATTATTGCTACTAAAAATAAATGTATAAAAATTAATAAAATATATTATTTTTTTTGATCCAAAATAACTATAACTTTTGGTCATATAAAATTAAGTTTGACCATTAAATTTGAACAAAAAAATAATCCTAATAAAAATATAAAAATTGTTATAAAAAATATTATTAATTATAATACAATGACAAATTTACATTTTTATTAGAATCATTATTTTTAATTTAAGTTATTGGTCAAAGTTACATCTGATTGACCAAAAGCGATTGTTATTTTGGATCAGATGAAGTAAAAAATAGGTATTTCCTCCGTCCCATATTTGAACCAAAATCTTTTTTTAAAAATAAGTATGGGACGGAGGGAGTATCGTAAGTGGTTAAGAGAGAGAAAATAAGTTAGTGGATAGTGGTTGTGATCGGGTAGGAGAGAGAAATTGAACATTTTAGTTAAGTAGCAATAAGTATGAGACGCACAAAACGAAAGTAAGTAGCGATAAGTTTGGGGCGGAAGGAGTATCTTCTGTTTATTTCATAATAAAGTGTCTATTTATTTTTTAAAACAGAAATTACGGATAATAATGAAAAAATAAGCGATGTGTGAGTGGGTAAAAAGAAGAATATAGAATAAAAAATTAGTAAGTCCAAAATTATTGTGAGAAATTTTTATCAGTCTCATTAATAAAAAAGTATTGTAGATGTTCTTTTTTGAAAAAGTGGTACATTTCAATTTCTTCACGAAATAAGTACTTTAGTAAGGGACGGAGGGATTACTCCGTACTAATTCAGTCAATCAAAGCCGGTACAACCTTTGAGTTGGGCCAAAAATTACGGAAATACTCTCTCCGTTCCATTTTAAGAGTCAAAAAATGGGTTGTTTCAAGAATCAAAGAAAATATGATGTATTGTGAGTGTTGATAGTTGGGTATAGTTGGGTATAGTTGGGTAGGAGGGAGAAATAATTCAAAATCATCAATATGCGGAGCCATGGAAGGAGGGAGCTTTAAGTGGAAGGGTAGCAAAATCCAAAAATCCAAAATCAAGCTACTGAAAAGATGAAGAAGGAAGACAGATCTGGAAAAAGGAAAGGAGAGAGAGAGCTACTCGTTGCTGTTTGAAATAGCAGACAAAACCAAGGACGCCCACCATCAACGCCGACGACGACGCCGATGTCGACATCGGTTGTGGGGTGGAAACAAGGAATAAAAGAGAGAGAGAGAGAGAGAGAGAGAGAGAGATGAAGGAGAATAAGAGACAACACAAAGGAGAATAAGAGAAGACACCGTAAAACTCAACCGCAGGTGACGGGATCTATAAACGCCGGCAAGATTCCGACCAGATCTATTGTTGTCAGTCGCCGGCGACACTCCGATCAGACCAACGAGCACACAGACGGACTCGCCTTGTCGGAGATGGAGTGGTGGCCGGAAGTGCAGAGGGGTGGGTCCTAAACCACCCCAAGGACTACACAAACAATTGTCCTCTTATACCCAAGTTAAGCAAACTATCAAACCTGGAAAACAGTGGGGTGAGCACGCCCCACCCAATAGGGTGCGCGCGCTTCCTTTCATCAGAACCTCACTATTTTTTGCCAACTAAGGGTGCGCGCGCCCCACCCAAAAGGGTGCGCACGCTTCCCTTGATCAGACACTTTTGCCTAGTTGATGCCGTTGTGCCACCTGACGAGTTGCTGGAAGTATCTAGGCAATGGGCATTAGATATTGCTAAGAGGCGCAGACCTCGGATCCGCTCTCTTCACCGCGTGGACAAGCTTGGTTCTCTATCTGAATCACATGAGGTACTTAAGATTGCCAGACAACAAGTCAAACGGACCGCTCAACATTTACCACAGCATCATGCTTGCCTTGACGTTATTGAGGAAGGCATTGTTCATGGAGGATATACCGGTGTTTTGAAGGTATATATGCTACATATTGGTTTTTACATGAAGAAAATAATTTTTGCTATTTTCTTGTAGCATTAACTTTATTTTTGTTTCACCTACCAGAAAAGGAAAATGCGTGACGTCAGCGTAGGGGTAGCGATGTAATTCGCAGAAGTGGGACACGTGCTGCGATGACGTGGACCAACTGGATGCGCGCGTGCGCAGGCCTAGCGCGCGCGTGAGTGAGAAGTTCTAGGTCGGTCAAGTCGAGTCAACTTCCTCATTAATGCGGAGTCAGTGAAAGGATGAGCGCACGTTAGCGGGGTGACGTGGCCGAATGAGGAACGCGCGTGCGCAGTCTTTGCGCGCGCGTGTGTCAGCGAAAAAGTGACTTACGGTTGTCGCATCACCTTCCTCATTAATGGTGAGCAGACATTCGAAAGTAGGCGCTGTCATAATCGCAGTTTGCATTGATGACACTGGGATATGCGCAGGGGTAAAATAGTAATTTCCCAAAAGATTCAAAAAAAATAAAGGCGCGGGAAAATTTTAAATACACAAGTACCCTTGTGAAATAGCGTTGACTTTTCAGTCAGGGACCTATGTGTAATTTCTAATGAATAGAGTACTTACCTGCGATCCACGAAGAATTGCGCATGTTAAAGTCATGCGCAGAGCTTTAGGTAGCGTAATAGATTAAATCTCATTAGTTTCATGCGCAAATGAATTACTGCGCAGTACAATTTGCGCATGTGTTGCTTATATGCACGAAAATTTTCCTATATGAATACTTATCAACCAAACACAAGATTGTTAGTAATAACAAATCATATGGACAAATTAGCTGAGTTCAAGCATACCCATTTCTCCTCTCAAGAAGATGAATCTCTTTGCATCAAGAGCTTTTGTGAGAATATCAGCAATTTGATTATCTGTGCCCACGTGCTCTAAATGTATGTTTCCTTTTTCCACGTGGTCCTTGAGAAAGTGATATTTGATGTCGATGTGCTTTGTCTTTGAATGCATGACAGGATTGTTGGATACTGCTATGGTGGACATATTATCGCAGAAAATTGGACAATTTCCTTCATTAATTCCGTAGTCCACTAGTTGTTGCTTCATCCAAAGGATTTGGCAGCAGCAGCTTCCAGCAGCAATGTATTCAGCTTCAGTAGTGGAAATGGACACAGCAGCTTGTTTCTTGCTTGCCCACGCAACAAGTCGATTTCCAAGGAAATGACAAGTCCCACTTGTGCTCTTCCTGTCTATTGTGCATGCTGCGTAGTCTGCGTCTGAATAACCTAGTAAATCAAAATTCGAATCTTTGGTGTACCAAAGTCCAAGGTTAATAGTTCCAGAAAGATAACGAATAATGCGTTTAACAGCAGCTAAGTGCGCTTCTCTAGGGTCCGCTTGATAGCGCGCACAGACACAAACACTAAACATAATATATGGCCTACTTGCAGTAAGATAAAGAAGAGAGCCAATCATACCTCGATATAAAGTTTGATCAACTTTCTTACCTTTTAAGTCTTTGTCAAGCTTATTGCCAGTGGCCATTGGAGTGTCGTATGCTTTAGCATTTTCAAGTCCAAATTTCTTGATTAAGTCCCTTGTGTACTTGGCTTGATTTATGAAGATGCCATCATTCAATTGTTTGATTTGAAGCCCGAGGAAGAAAGTGAGTTCTCCCATCATGCTCATTTCAAACTTGCTTTTCATGAGCTTCTCGAAGCGCTTACAAAGTAACTCATTAGTAGAACCAAATATAATATCATCGACATAAATTTGAACAAGTAAAGAATGATCATTATACTTAGCAATAAAAAGAGTTGTGTCTATTTTACCGCGCTTAAAGCCTTTCTCTAGCAGGAATTTTGATAGGGTATCGTACCATGCTCTTGGAGCTTGCTTAAGTCCATACAAAGCTTTTTGAAGCTTGAAGACATGATTTGGAAATCTGCTATCTTCAAATCCAGGTGGTTGTGCTACGTAGACCGTCTCTTGGAGTTCACCGTTGAGAAATGCGCTCTTCACATCCATTTGATAAAGCTTGAATTTCTTGTGAGAGGCATAAGCTAAGAAAATTCTTATAGCTTCAAGTCTTGCTACAGGCGCAAATGTTTCATCGTAGTCGATTCCTTCCTCTTGCCTATAGCCTTGCGCAACTAACTTTGCTTTGTTTCTTGTGATGCTTCCATTCTCATCCATCTTGTTTCTGAATACCCATTTTGTACCAATAACTCCTTGGTCATGAGGTCTGGGTACCAAAGTCCAAACCTTGCAGCGCTCAAATTGGTTAAGCTCTTCTTGCATAGCAGTAACCCAGCTTGAATCTTGAAGCGCTTCATCAATCTTCTTTGGTTCGATTTGAGAGATAAATGAGTGATATTCATCATCGAAATTTGATGCTCTTCTAGTACGAACCCCTACATGGAGATCACCAATGATATTTGAAGTTGGATGATCTCTAACTTCACGAACCTCGGGAGGTAAGTTAGGTTGAGTGGTAGGAATACGAAGATCTTCAATGGGTACTTCATTTGCTTCAGCATCGAGATCATCAAAAATGATTTGCTGAAGCGGAGAAACGTTATGCGCAGGAGGAGGAGTTTGCGCATCAGGAGTCGTCACTTCTGGCGCAGCATCTGGTGTATGCGCATGCGATGGACTTGCTTGATTCTGATTTTGATAATCATTCTGCGCAGGTGCGTACCTGTCTCATCATGCTCAGCAGAATCATCAGAATCATTTGGAGCCATATGTGGCTCAAGGAGAGAATGCTCATCAAAAGTAACATGTACAGATTCTACAATTACTAGAGTAGTTCTATTAAAACACGATAAGCTTTAGAATGTTTGGCATACCCAACGAAAATACCTTCATCTGCTTTGGCGTCGAATTTACCTCTATGATCTTTGCCATTGTAGAGGATATAGCACTTGCAGCAAAAATCTTGAAGAAAGCAATGTTGGGCGCTCTTCCTCTCCATAGCTCATATGGAGTTTTGTTGTAGGTTTTGTTGATGAGGGATCTATTCTGAGTGAAGCAAGCAGTGTTGACGGCTTCCCCCCAGAAATACTTTGGAAGCTTAGCTTCTGCGATCATTGTTTTCCCAGCCTCAATCAACGTGCGATTTTTCCTCTCCACAACCCCATTTTGTTGAGGAACTCCAGCAGCGGAGAAATTGTGATCAATTCCATGGTCATCGCAGTATTGCGCAACACCGTTATTTTTGAATTCAGTTCCATTGTCTGATCTAACACTAACGATGTCGTCTTCCTTTTGAGTTTGGAGCCTTCGAAAGAGAGCAGTCAATATATCATAGCAGTCATCTTTGGATATCATCATTTCGACCCATGTGTATCTTAAGTAGTCATCCACCACGACTAAGGTATATTTGTTTCCTCCAATGCTTGCGGTGGTGACCGGTCCAAACAAATCCATGTGAAGCAGTTGTAAACATTTGGAAGTTGAGGAAGCAATCTTGCTGGAGAAAGACTGCTTAGGTTGTTTACCGAGCTGGCATGCTGCGCATTTTCTGTCATGATGGTCAGCTACTTTGGGAAGTCCTTTGACAAGATTTTCCCTTCCTAGCTTAGCCAAATACTTGAAGTTCAAATGACTTAAGCGCTTATGCCATAGCCAGCTGCTTTCACTTACATTCTTTGCTATAAAACAGAGATTAGTGATAGAATTTACAGCAGTAAGATCAATAATGTAAACATTAGTCTTACGAGTCCCTGTGAGCAAAGTTAGTCCGGATATGCCATCTTTGATGTAGCAGTGCGTAGCAGTGAAATGACATTCCAAACCTTTATCGCAGAATTGAGATATGGATAGCAGGTTGTGCTTGAGACCTTCAACGAGCGCAACTTTCTCAATGCACACTTTATCTTTTCTAATTCTTCCATATCCAACTATGTGCCCTTTGTTGTTATCACCAAAAGTTACTGAGGGACCTCTTCCTTCATGCACTTCTTCAAGAGCGGTAGCATCTCCAGTCATGTGTCTAGAACATCCACTGTCGAGGTACCATATATGCGCTTTAGCTTGTGAAGAGTGCGCAGTGAAGCAGGAGACCTGAAAGGTAGACAATAAGAACGCATGTCCCCTTTATTCTTGGGTCCTAGAGTTAGCAACTTTTGACAACCCACTCCTGTCTGACCTTAGGATTTTTACGTCCCTTGGCATTAGGAGCAAATCGCAAAAGGCATTCTGCAGCCTTGTGACCTAAACCATCACACACAACACAATGATGAAAGCCACTTATAGATTGGGTTTTTACAAACTCTTTACTTTTCTTTGGCGCAGCATTCTTTACTGGAGCAGATGAACTTGCTTTGACAAATATCATTTTCTGAGGTTTGGGTGCGCTTTTCTTAAGAATGCGCATCTGGCGTTGGGGCGCATGGCTTTCATGCGCATGACCCTTTTGCGCAGATTTGACATTTGAAGTTGAAGCGCAACCATAGTCAGAATATGAGTTGTCATGCGCAGGTTCAACTTTAGCCTTACCCTTGGCTTTTCCAGTTTGCTTCTTTGGGTAGACATAATGGAAATTCTGTCTCTGGACTTTCTCCTGTCCTTTACCCACTGAAGCAGAATGCTTTGCTTTAGGAATTTCAATAGTTTGCTGTGGTGTAAATTCCTTTTCCTTTTCAGAGCAAACTGCGCATTTAAAGTTATCACTAGTTGAGAATCCCAAGCCTTCCTTGTCTCCACTAGCTTTTTGGGATTCTAGAATTTGGTCCATAGTGACACGAGATTTGGTCCACTCATTAGTGATCTTTGTGAGATCAGCTACTGGAGCAGCCAATTCTTCGTTTCTTACTTTAAATAGCTCATTTTGATCTGTGAGAAAACGGTTCTTTTCAGTATGAGGAGTCATGCTTTTAATCTGCTCCTTAAGGAGGGTGATCTCAGATTTTAAAAGAGTTTTCTCCGTCTTAAGCTGTGAAATTTCTCCAATTGATAAATCCACTGCTTCTTTCATAGAGTTAAATTTCTTGATTACCTTTTCAGCTTGCTGAAAAATAGACTCGCGCTCAGCAGCAGAGTCATTCTTTTCTATTACAATTTCAGCAGGAATTTCAAGAGATTCTTTGCGTGAGGGCGCAGCTACAAATTTCTTTGATAGGTCTGCTCTGGCAAACAAGTACTTGCCATTCTGTCTGCTTGGAGTCAGATGTCCCATTTCCACCAGTTCAGTGATAGTGGGACCTTTCTTCTTTGTTCTTGGCACAGCCTTTGTGTCCGCATCTTGATCATTGTCTGAATCGCTATCAGCAACAGCATTTGCCATCAAGCAGAGCAGTCCATCCTCAGAGTCATCATCATCACTGTCTTCAGTGTCAGTCTCTATCCAAGTCTTCAGTTCCTTTTCTGCGTAGTCTTCTTCAGCAATCATCCCGCGCTGCCTTGATGATCTCTGCGCATTATTCCTCTTCATGTACTCATATTTTGGAGTGGGACATTTTGAAGCAAAATGACCGGGCTTTCTGCAGTTGTAGCAGACCAATTCTTCATCTTTCTTTGAGTCTCAGCCATGAGAGAATTTAGTAGGTGGTTTGCTTGAGGATCCAGGTTTAGAGAATTTCCTGAATTTTTGGAACCGCTTAACGAACATAGCGAAATCATCATCATCCATTTCGAGTAAAGAGGAAGTAGAGACTTTGTCTGAGGTTTGAGCAGGCGCAGGTTCCTTTTGCGCAACATAGGAAACAAGTTTTCCTTTGCCTTCAGTTTCGTCGATTCGATCAAGCTTTAGCTCATACACTTTTAAGTTAGCGTATAAGCTGCGCAGAGGCCAAGTATCTAGAAATCCAGAATCTTCCAGATGACTTGCTTTGTGCACATATCTGGAACCTAGCGCATCTAAGAATTGAGAATTGACTTCTTTATTAGTGAAA
Source organism: Campanula takesimana (assembly GCA_026119855.1). Taxonomy (NCBI): domain Eukaryota; kingdom Viridiplantae; phylum Streptophyta; class Magnoliopsida; order Asterales; family Campanulaceae; genus Campanula; species Campanula takesimana. Next base: position 3,068,577 of record JAOWBW010000085.1, read on the forward strand.
GTAGTTCCAAGAGATTTACAAGAGTTTACAACAGCACAGAAGCGATCATATGTCTGTCTCAAGGTTTCACCATCTTTTCTCATGAAGCAGTTGAATTTTCTTTGCACCACAAATCTTTTGTTTTCCTTGCTTACTTTGTCTCCATTCACATATCCTTCAATAGCATCCCATAGTTCCTTTGCAGTTCCACCGCTCACAATTTGATTGTGCGTGGAGAGGTCTAGAGTGCTAAGAATGATGTTCCTCGCTCTTCCATCATAGCCAACCCATTTCTTTTCTTCATCAGTCCATTCCTCCTTGTTTTTCTTGATGGTAGGATTCTCCTTATTTGTAGCAGCATCAGGATTAGCCTTCATTGGAATGTAGGGTCCTTCAAGAACGATGTCGTGGAGGATCTCGTCGATAGAAGAAAAATGAGTGAGCATGCAGTGCTTCCAGATTTCGAAGCGATCTTCATTCAGCACTGGGACATGTGAATAGTTAGCCATTGCCCAAGATTTTGAAGCCATCTTGAATCGGCACCCAAGCTGTTAAGCTTGATAAACAACGCAAGTTTAATGAAGGTGTTTGCTCTGATACCACTTGTTGGTCTCAGAGGGGCAACAAGGGTATGAAAAATGCTAGAGGGGGGGGGGGTGAATAGCGTTTTAAAATTCTTTTCAAACCCTTTTTGCAAATCAATGGCTTATGCGCACAGTTCTCAAATAAGCTAAGTATAGCGCGCAGAGAGAGTGTGAAATGCACAGCGGAAAATTAAAGCAACACTGCGCAGGGTATACTGCGCAGGGTAAAAACGCACGCGCTAAGGTTTGGCAAAACTGTTGAATAAAATCGGATTCTAAGGCAATAGGCAATAACAAACACAGCAGCAATAGCAGCAATCTGGTAGGATCAAACAAAGCAGTAATTCAGAAATAATTAAGCAGGAAGTAAATAGCAGAAATAATGAACAAGCTATTTGGAGAGGTTCGATCGATGAAAGATCTACGTCCTCTACCAAGATGGTTAGTCTTGGATTTTCTAATGATATATATATTGATATGAGGAGCTTTTACAAGATTACAAAGAATCAAAACTCAAATCAAAATCTAATCAATGAAGAGCGAATCCTAGACTAAACCGGTGTTTCTCAAGAAGTAAGATCTATATGATCGAAGCTTCAAGAGGTGTGTGTGTGTCAGAAATTCTGGGCTCTATGAATCTGAGAGATGAAGAGCACGAAGAATTCTGGTGATATAAGGCTTAGGATCTGGGCAGGAGTTTGAAGGTATGAAGGTTGATCTTGAATCTGGGAATAGTAAGCAGCAAACTTCAGAACTTCAGGAATACTTGTAAGCACAAACTCTAGCAACTTGGAAATGAAGATGAGCAGGCTATTTATAGCAGAGAGCTTAAAACTAGCCGTTGGTGCTCTGAGCAAGGACGATGAGTTGGCACAATAGGATTGGTGCGCAGGTGTCCTTTATAGCCGTTGGAGCTCTGATCAAGGTTGATGACCTGGCAGAATGTGATTGGTGCGCAGGTATCTTTGAGCCGTTGGAGACTGAGCATGGAGACCAAATTCAAACGCTTCATCTGGAAGGTTGACAGCTGTCTCCATTTGAAATATTATGTTTGAGCGCATCTCCACCGTTGGCTATGCTGAGTGTGCAGGATTTGTCGTTTATGCACAACTAAGCGTACATCTTCTGAGCGCTTTCCAAGTTAGGTGATCTGAATGCATTGAAAACTGTGCAAGGTTGAATGCTGCGCAGAGGAGACCTGCGCAGTGTTGTCCTGCGCAGATAGTCCTGCGCAGTAACCACAGTCTTGCTCAGATCTTCATTCCTTCTTCGCTCCAAGACCTATATTCTAAGCCTATACTATAAAATGGACTATGCTAAAAAATGAAGTTATAAAACTTCTTACATAGGGTTCTAAAGTCCATAAAATACTCTTAGGTGATGGTATCAATCATTTCTAACATAAATAGGAGGGTTAAGAAGTAAGCATACCCAACACCTTTAATCATTATTATTACTAACTAAATAAATAACACAAATAATCAAGTATGATATGCAAATCATAAAATATGATGCAACACATAAAATGCACATATAAGTCAAATAAAAATCTCCAAAAATATAAAATAAATAGGGACGGGTTTTGGGGTCGCTACAAGTTGTATCAAGCATCAATGCTGAATAAAGGGAAATATGTTGAAACAAATTTTGTCTATGAAAACGATGATGTGAAACAAGATCCATCTACAAGTACACATCTGGATATATTAGATTTTCTCAATCCAGATGTAAATAATTACATACTTAATGGGGGAGAAACTCAAACTAACTAAAGTATCTGACTCATTATAATTTACTTTAGTGTGTTCTATTATTTCAGTGTGTGTGTGTGTTCTAACATATTTAACTTTTACTTATAAGTATATTTGATTGTAAATGATGTTAATATTAGTACAATATGTGGTAGTACAAAGATAATTGATGGCTCCAGAAGAGCTAACATAGTACTACTAAGAGGAACAAAAATAAATATAAAAATGCATTTTTTTTTCATTTATGTCTCAAAAAAATTTACTATGCTTTAAAGATATTCGTGAAAATGGATATCATATTGAGACAAGTAATGAAGGAGAGATGAAATATTTATGCATTACAAAGACTGAATCAGGTAACAAATATGTGGTAGAAAAGTTACCTGTATTTTCCTCTAAAGCATGCAATACTAAGATTAGCATAATTGAAGTACAAATGACAGTAAACCAGGAGTTTACTGATATAAATGGTCTTACCAGTAAACTAGAAGTTTACTAATATAAATGGTTTTAACAGTAAACCAGAAGTTTACTAATATAAATGGTTTTACCAGTAAACCAGGAGTTTACTGATATAAATGGTTCTACTATATGGCATGACCGGTTGGGGCATCCCGGTTCTAATATGATGCGAATAATTATGGAAAATTCACATGTGCATCCATTAAAAAACAAGAAGATTTTTCAATCTAATGAATTCTCATGTGCTGCTTGCTCTCAAGGCAAATTGATAATTAAGTCATCACCAGCAAAAGTTGGAGTTGAATCTCCAAAGTTTTTAGAGAGAATTCAAGGTAATATGTGTGGACCATTTAGATAGTTTATGGTTTTAGTAGATGCATCTACTAAATGGTCACACATAAGTTTATTATCAACTCGCAACCTGACGTTTGCGAGAAATTCGATTACGATCACAATTTCCAGATTATGTGATCAAGACAATTATCCTTGATAATACTGGTGAATTTATATCAGAGGCTTTTAATAACTATTGTACATCTATTGGAATAGATGTTGAACATCCAGTTGATTATGTTAATTCACACAAAATGGTTTAGCTGAAGGATTTATTAAACGAATTCAGTTAATAGCTAGACCGTTGCTTATGAGAGCAAAGCTACATGTCATAGCTTGGGGACATATTGTTTTATATGCAGCAGCACTTATACGCATCATGCCATCGAGTTATCATAAGTTTTCCCCATTACAATTGGCTTATGGTCAGGAGCCAAATATTTCCCATCTAAGAATTTTTGGGTGTGCGGTATATGTTCCAATTGCTCCACCACAACGCACCAAGATGGGACCCCAACGGAGATTGGGGATATATGTTGGGTATGATTCTTCTTCTATTATAAGATATCTTGAACCTTTAACATGAGATCTATTTGCGGTACATTTTGCCGATTGTCATTTTGATAAAAAAATATTCCCAACATTAGGGGGAGAAAGTAATAAGCTGGAAAAGGAAATCAAGTGGAATATACTGCAATATTATCTTGATCCTCGTATAAAGCAATGTGAACCAGAAGTTCAAAAGATAATCCACTTGCAAGAGATAGCGAATCAATTGCCAGACGCATTTACTGACCTAAAAAAAAGTGACAAAGTCACATGTTCTAGCTATAAATGCTCATATACGGATTGATGTCCCGATTGGACAATCCGCTAATGAATCTAAACCATGCCTAAAGCGTGGAAGGCCTATCGGTTCCAAAGACAAAAATCCTCGAAAGAGAAAATGAGCAAATTATGAGAAAAGCCCCGTCGAGGTAAATGAATCTCCTGAAGAAATACATGACAAAGCTAATCAAATACTTCCAGAAGAAGTTCAGGTACCTGTAATCATTAAGAATGATGATATCTCGATCAGTTATGTCTGTACAGGAAAAAGATGGAACCGAGAGGAAACAATTGTCGACAATATTTTTGCATATAATATAGCGCTTAATGTTATGGAAAATAACGAGGATCACAAACCTAGGTGTATCGACGAGTATCGATATTGAAATGATTGGCCAAAGAGGAAAGACGCAATTCAAGCAGAATTCAACTCACTTGAGAAGTGTGAGTTTTCCGGACTTGTAGTCCATACACCTGAAGGTGTAAAACTAGTAGAGTACAAATGGGTCTTTGTGCGAAAACAAAATATAAAGCACATTTTGTTGCACAAGAATAAAGCACGTCTTTTTGCGCAAGAATAAAGCACGTCTTGTTGCACAAGTTTTTTCGCAAAGACCTGGAGTTGATTATGAGGAGACATATTCTCCTGTGGTGGATCCAATTACATTTCGCTATCTCATTAGTCTGGCAATACATGAAAAGCTTGATATGCGTTTAATGGATGTTGTCACTGCATATTTTTATGGCATACTTAACAATGATATTTATATAAGAATCCTAGAAGGATTTAAGAGAATCCCAGAAGGATTCAAGATGTATGATGCATGTCAAATTCTCAAGAAGTTTGTTAAATTAAATTACAAAGATCTTTGTATGGTTTAAAACGATTTAGACGGATGTGGTATAACCGTCTCAGTGAATACTTGGCGAAAGAAGGATACAGAATGATCCTATTTGCCCATGTATTTTTCATTAGAAAATCTGCTTCAGGATTTGTTATAACGGCTATTTATGTTAATCTAAATGTTATTGGAAGTCCAGAAGAACTTTCAATAGTTGTTAAGCTGCAAATATGCCTACGAGGATAGAACTCCCAGAAGTAGTATTATTAGGAAGGCCAGTGATCTCACCTAACGAAATACATACCCCTGCCCAGAAGAGAGGGAGGTAGGGATGGCAACGGGTCGGGTTCGAGTCGGATCAGGACCGATCCGAACCCGATCCGAACTATGCAAATGTGTGACCGAACCCGATCCGATCCGAACTGCCATGATCCGTGATCCGATCCGCGACCCGATCCGATCCGCGGCCCGATCGCTGCTCCGACCCGAGACTCGATCCGAACCCGAGGCCCGATCCGAATCCTCCCTTCCCCTTCCCAGCAACAGCAAGAGGCACCAATCAGTTGACCAAATTCCAACAGATGACCAAATTAAACGAGATACCCATTAAACCCACATATGAAATCCAACAGTTGACCAAATTCCCCATTTTCAATCATCAACATCAGATAAATTTCATGTAAGAACTCAATCAAAATGCAATCATAATACAATATTAATAAAAGGGGTTTTGCCCAATAAAATTGTGGGGGTTTTTTTAGCAAATGGACGGGATGATTCAAGCATACAAAACATAGGTTTTTTTTTCATGAAAAAGGGTAAGGATAGTGAAGGGAGTAGAAAGAAAGAAACGAAAAATGTTAAATATCCTTGAGCCCTAATTTTGAAATTAGGGTAAAGGGGAATAATTGAAGTTGAGTATTTTACCTCGGCGATGGAGGTAACGGTGAGTCGGCGACGGCAAAGGCTATAGGCGACAGCGACGGCAGGCGGCGAGCTGCGACGGCGATGGCGAGCGGCAATGGCGAGCGGATGGGAGAACCGAACAAAGAGAAATAGAGTGCGGCGTGTGTTTGATTTGGCTTCTCCAACCCTAAAATGACTATATATATAGGTAGGGTTGAAGTGTAAATAATAGAAAGTATGAGGGTAAATAATAATAAAAAAAAAAAAAAAGAATATCACATAATTCGGATCGGGTCGGTCGGATCGGAGGGTCTAACCGAAACCGATCCGAAATCCGAACGGATCATAAAATTGCAAATTGAACCCGAAAATTACGGATCAGATCGCCCTCGGAACGGATCGGGTTCGGACAAATTGCCATCCCTAGAGGGAGGCCAATTGATTCCAAGGATTCACATCCCCATAAACGAGTAAGTGCACAAAAGTCGAATCTCGTTAGCGACAATAAAATTGGAATCTCATCCGATCTATCTCATGATATTGTTCCAGATTATGGATTCGTTTAGAAAACGAAGTAGGGGGACGCCTCGACATTTACATCCGTTTCTGAGAATAAAGAAATATCAGTTAGTCATGCATGCATATATGAGATATGTAATCGGGATGAAACAATTATCAACGATTTATTTACTTATACAGTAGCAACTGAGATTATATGTGGTAATGATATTGAACCTCACTCCGTAAATGAGTGTAAACAAAGAATTGATTGGCCTAAATGAGAGAAAGCAATCTAATCAAAGTTCGATTCCTTAAAGAAAAGAGGAGTGTTTGGACCAGTAATTCCTACACCTCTTAGGGTTATACACATGGGATATAAATGGTTATTTACGAGAAAAAGAAATGAGAGAAATGAGATTACGAGATATATAGCTCGCCTCGTGGTACAAGGTTTCTCTCAATGGCTTGGGATTGACTTTGATAAGACATACTCTCACGTTATGGAAATTATTAGATTCTGATATTTTGTCAGATAATGATCCAGCAGATCAGAAGTCAAGACAGTTGCGGTGACTGATTCACGAAGTCACTACCTAAAGCCACTTTTGAGAAGTATGTGAAAACAATTAGCTTACGCAGATTGTTAGAGCTTCCACCCTTGTAGTTTTCAGGGGGAGTATCCAGACGATACTCAGATTTCATTGTACTATTTTTCCTTCGCGCGGTGTTATTTTTCCCACCAGGTTTTGTTACCCGCCAAGGTTTTAACGAGGCAGTGAGCGTTTATTGAAAAGGTTGTGAGTTGTACTCTTTTTCTTCGAGATTATTTTTCCTAAAGGGTTTTCGCTCGGAAGGTTTTTAATGAGGCAACACGTGCGGCACAATTACCATTCAATAAGAATCTCCAAGGAGGAGTAGGCGACTAAGAGATCGCGAGTAATGTTTTGTTCAAGGGGAGCATCATGAAGCTAAGAAATCGTGTACTCTTTTTCCTTCACTAGAGTTTTTATCCCACAGGGTTTTTCTCTGGTAAGGTTTTAATGAGGCATGCTACTTAGTTGCTGACATCCAAGGGGGAGTGTTATAATATATATTATGTGGATGTCCTTTGAACCAGAAGTGTACAAGAGAAGCTTTGCAAGATTATCTTTCGCGAAGCTTACTAAGGAAGCTTTGTAAAATATCTTCAGTGAAGCTTACTAGGGAACCTTGGTAAATATCTTCAGAGAAGCTTACTAAGGAAGCCTTACTAAAGGATAGTGTTTATCCTTATTTCCACCTATAAATAGTAGGCTCTAGTTTTCATTTCAATAGACTTCAGAAGTTCTTAACTTCTATCTTTCTCTCTTGTACACTCTCTCTATAATAGTCTTGAAATAAAATATTATCTATTGAGATTATGCTTGGTTCTCCAGTTTTATAACACCGCTCCATTTTTCAAGGAAAATGGCTTCCAAAAAGTAGGTTTTGAAAAATGTATTCTGAGAAATAGGAAAAGTTTATAAAACTTTTTAAGAAATTTTGCAAAATGTTTTCGGTGATTAGTAAACTTTATAAACGCTTCTAATACTTTTCTTATTTACAAAATCATGGATTACAATTTAAATACGTTTAACGATAATCATTTTTAGATTGAAGGAGAGGGTAATGATGGGATGCAATGGTGGGTGGGGGTGGGAGTGGCCGAGTGGGTGGAGGTGATTGACTATGGATGTTATGTTTTACTTCATATATCTATCTCGGAATGGCTCATTTTGACTTTTTATCGTAACGTAAACAAATTTTGATCAAATATTGAAGTTGATCTAATTATTATAGTGAAATTTTAGAAATTGTAATCGACAAATCATTAAATAATTTGTCAAGAAAATATTTTAAATTTTTATTGTAATCATTAAATTGACACTAATGTTTGATCAAAGTTTATTCATTTAAAAAAAAAAAAATCAAAATAAAATTAAAAAAAAATTAGAGGGAGGTTTTTAACACACACAAAAAAAAAAGAATATTTATTTAGTTACATACGGTAACTACGAGGGCAATATTCTATTCTATTTTATTCTATTCTTTTCTATTCCATTCCATTCCATTCTAGATGATGCCTCCACCAAGTACAATTTTTTGATGCAGTTACAAATAATCCAAATATAGACCAAAAAAAGGATGACTTCATCTCATCTAAAAACCATGTCATTTCACAATATTGTTACAAGATAAATTTAAAGAAATAAAACCTCCCAAAATTGTATGCACTGCACTTGATGACCTACGGTAGGTCCAAAAGCTATTTAACAACGAGAAACCTCCATGCCATTTTCGTGTCCATATTCCCCCAAACTAGACAAATATATCCCCTTACGTGCATCATCATACAAAACAAACTCAATTATTTTCAAAAATCAAGTCTTATTACTTTAAAAAAGAGATGACACTCTACAAAAGTCGGAGGCTCACCCCAAATTTTAATAGTAGTTCTAACTCCTAACCTATTACAACGACAAATCAAATCTAAATCTTGAAATTGAAATGGTCGCTAAGTTTAGTTAGCGTTTAAAAATAAAACTATTCTTACTGAGTTATAATTCTTACAAGTGAAATTAGATGGGTTTTCACGCACTAAAATTGGCAAGCTAGTCTCTCAGGAGAACACCTACATCCGTCTCTTCTATGAGACGGGTTTTTTGACCCACCCAACCCGACCCATTGAACCGGATCCATGACCCATGGGGCATAACATGTCACGTGGCAACCACCCATTGGCCCAAAAAAAAAAATGAGTTTGTATATTTTTTTCCCGGCTTTTCCGTCGTTTACCAAAAGTAATAGTTACCATAACTTAATGTAATGACTGTATACATATAAAATAACATTGTTCATAAGTAAACGTAACACCTGTTTTACAAAAACAAAAGCCCGCTTTACCCATTTTTCAAATGTAATACTAACTATAATTACATGTAACTCAAACAATATCTAAATGTAATTATCATTTATACTGAAATGTAATAGTGATTTGCAAAAATGTAAAATATTGCGTATTTTGATTTAATTTTTTGAAAGAAAGTAACATTTAAAAAGTAATAACTCATATACATGAATGTAATTGTTTGTAGAAGTAAATGTAACACTTTAATAAAAAAAATTATAACATGTTTCTATAGATAATGTAATACTTTTACATGTAATACTAATCAAGTGTTTTTAGCTCTAAAAATGTAAATGGTTGAATTATTACTTTTTCTATACATGTGTTACAATTATGTATAAACACTGTTACATATAAGTAACACGTTCGTTACATTTTAGTTGTAATAAGTATTACTTTTGACAAACGAAAAATACATAAAAAAAAAAAAAAAACATTGTTACTTTTCTGTATATATGTATTACTTTTATGTATACAAACTGTTACATATAAGTAACACGTTTGTTACATTTAGTTATAGTAACTATTACTTTTGACAAACCGAAAAATATATATATATATATATATATATATATATATATATATATATATAAAATTAAAAAAACAATTTTTTTTGTGCCTGTGGATCATGGATCCGGGTCATGGGTAAAAAATGACCCGTCTCTACTATGAGACGGGTCATGATGTTCTCATACAAGTTTTTGTCAAAATTGGCTACAAATTCGAAGAATGGTAATTGAAAAGATACTTTTAAAATGGTACAATTCATCTGGTCTAAGGACTATCTTATGTTATAAGGGTTGAAGAAACCATAGCTCTCAATCCCGCCCGTCCGCACCCACCATCATGATTTTTGCGTATCGGTAAAAAAACCTATGCGGAACAAGCTATGCACCGTTCCATCTTCTGTATCGGTCTAAACTGAGTCATACCAGTATCGATCTTGAACGGTCTATGACGGCCGGTGCGACAGAACGCAACAAATTATTCAATTAAATACTTGAGTGATCTTTTATCTTTATTAAGAAACTTATTTCTTATAATCATATATATTATTATATTAAATGACAAAAACTTGTGTGAGATAGTCTAACATGTGAGAGGGGTCTTGTTGAGAGTAAATGGTTTAACCCCTATAGGCGGGGAGGGGCAGCCCATTTACTCTTCTCTCAATGAAACCCGTCTGACCGTCTTACACAAGATTTCCTCATATTAAATTTGTATAAAAACGGTCTACGACAGCCAATATACACCGGTGCACCATTAAATCTGGAAGGGTACATCGGTACCATTCATAGAGCGGAAGGGATTAACAGAGAGAAAATTTTGGGGAAAACTAGTTTCTCCATAAGTTATAAAAAGTCATGTTTTTATAGGGTTTAAGGTTAAAAACATGACTTTTTATAACTTATAGAAGAACTAGTTTTCTCCAAAACACCTCATTAACAGATGTGGAATGAACTGCTTCATATCTCAAAGATGAACTATGCATGCATAATTATTAAGACTCCGTGATATCATTTTGACGTTTTTTAACTAGAAACCTACTCCCTCTGGTCCAAAATAACTGTCTCTTTTAGTCAATCAGATGTAACTTCGACTAATAATTTAAATAAAAAATATAATGCTAGTAAAAATCTAAAATTTGTCATTGTATTATAATTAATAATACTATTAATAACAATTTTTAGATTTTTATTAGTTTTTGTTTAAATTTATTGGTCAAACTTACATCGGTTTGACCAAAAGTGACAGTTATTTTGAACCAGAGCTATTACTGGTTGCCAACAAAATGGATAAAATAGATTTATTATTGGTTAAAAGGAAATCATTATTTATACAAAACAGAAAGAAAATATATGATGAAGAGTGGGTATGTACAGATGTGCCAATAAAATTAAGAAGAATACACTATGACACCAACCAATATTTTAGTTTTACTTTTCTAGAGATAGAGATTTTCACAAACAAATCAGATGGTCGGACATGCGCAAGTCTAGGAAATATCGTCTGAATAGACCTCACAGCTAGACTCAAATAGTAATAGTAAAAATAAACATTAACAACAATAATCTTTCAAAAAAAGAAAAAAACGTTAAACAAACTCAAGCTTAACCAGATTTGCAATGAAAGGAATACAATAACGTTACAAAGAAGGTGAGCAACAGGAGATACCATTTATTCGACAGCATCTCCAGTTTAATCAGGAGCTAGGCACGGGTTCTGCTGCTTTCTGCATTTCTTACTGGGAAAAAGTATGAATGTGACTGCATGGAACAACCAAGATTACTTCAGTTATTACCCCCTCTGTTCCAAAATGATTTGTTCCCACTTTTTTGTAAATTAATTTTGAACAATCATTTTAGATTAATTAAATTGTCCTAATGAAAGTCTACAACTTGTTATTGATGGTGTATCAATAATTTTTTTTATTTTTTGATAAGAAAAGAAGTACTCCCTCCGTCCCAGATGATCTTCTCATTTGACTATTCAAACTTTTTAAGGACATGAACACTTGCTTCACTAGTCATGTTTTGTTTATGAACCTTTAAGCCTAAATTGTCGAAATGAGAAGAACTTTTTAGGACATTGAAAGATGACAAATGAGAATATCATTTTGGGACGGAGGGAGTATATTAGATTAAAGAGGAGAATGTACAAGAGAAGGACAACGAGTCCATCAAAAAAGAAAAGAAGAAAAATCAACAAAAACAAATATAACAAGAACTACGCAATAGCCGCCACCCAATCTCGCTTCAAATCAGATATAGATAATTCCCTATAAAGCGTTGTTGGCTGATGCCCATAGAGAAGCAACAGAAAACACTTGTTACCAAAGTAAATGCTTCGGAAGATGCTGATTTTGAAAAATTCTGTTATTCCTCTCCATAAACACCACATAACAGCTGAGACCCCACAATTCCATATAAGAACACCATCTTTACCTCCCACAGCTTCTGAAATGAATTAACAAAAACGAGTTCAATGGTCTAGGGCATACCCATTGTTCTCCCGCAACCTCAAAAAGCTAATTCCAAAGATAACGAGCCACAATGCACTGAAGAAACAGATGATCATGAGATTCATCTGAAGACTTGCAATTCACACACCAATTAGGCGAAATACATTTAAGAGGTCGACGAATCTGCAACTTGTCGTTAGTGTTATGCTTATTATGCACTACAGTCCCCATAAATACATACGTTGTTGATCTTGAAGGGAGCTTTAGACTTCCAAATGAGAGAAACAAGAGGAAACGGAGAAGGATTAGGACTACGAATCAAGAATTTCATAAAAGACTTGCAAGAAAAACTTACTTGACCCGTCAAGAACCCAAATTCTAGAATCTTAGGTATGAGACACCCGAACATGAGATAAAGAATTAATAAGAGTGCTTATCTCAATAGCTTCACGATCATTAAGATTGCGGAAGAAATGAAAATCCCAATAAACTAGATCTCCCTCACCAGGAACCACAAAATCAATAATTGGAGCCAAATCAAATCAACCGAGGACAATGATATAAGCGAGGAAACAACTGACACAAGGAGGAGCCACCTAACCACACATCTTCCCAAAATCTTATCTTAAAACCATTCCCAAGCCTGAAACGAGTCAAAGGACAGAACAGATGGTAGCACTAATGAATGTATTTCCATGGGTTTTTAGATGCACGGAATTGAGAGTCCCAACCATTGCTTACTGCCCATACCAAACTTGCTCCTTATCACTTTATGCCAAATAGAATGTGTTTCTTGAGGAAACCACCACAACCACTTCCTTACTAAGGAAATATTTCTCTTAACCAAGTTTCCCAACTCTAAACCCCCTCCTGCTTAGGGTGACACACTTTCTCCCATGCCTGCCACTAAGTGGTCTCTCTTGCCCTCACCCGCACCTTCCCACAATTTTTTTTTTCATAATACGCTAAAGGCTCGTTTGGTAGCCTGATTAGAGCTGGATATGATTATTAGCCCAATAATTTTGGTGTTTGGTAGACTAAATGTAATCCGATTAATAATCCTAGGTACAATTCAAATAAGCTTCTTATCCAATCTTATCCCCTCTAACCCCCTTCATATCTACCCATAAAAAAGGGTGGTGTAATTAATCCACCGATTAATAATCTTCCGACTATTAAAACGGGCTAATCCTATCAGGCTACCAAACGAGCCATAAATGTTTTCTGTCACACTCACAGGAATCCAAAATTAAGACAAAAAAGTAGAGGGGGATACTCGATTAGCACGACTGAATCAGGGTAATACGGCCTCCAAAAGAGAAGTGCGCCCTCTTCCAACTAGCTAAACGTTTATTAACCCTTTCCACAACCAGATCCCAAAAGCAAATGGACCGGGGATTACCTCCAAGTGGAACTCCAAGATAGGATAAAGGCCAAGTCAGCACTTGGAAACCAATCAAAAGCGCATAACTGCTGCCTAGGGGTGGCAAATTGGGTATTTTGGATCTACCCATTTAAGTTAAAAACACACGGGTATCCAATAGATTTTTAACTTTAATGGGTAAATCCAAAATACCCAATTTGCCACCCCTACTGCTGCCCACTTCCTATAACTAAAGTAACCCAATATTATTGCTTGATGTTCATTCGTAGTAACGACAAAAAAAGTGGTAACGTCATTTTGGGACGGAGGGAGTATTCAACAATAACAAGTTCCTTCAGCGCGCACTTGGTGGATTCTTTCTTAATCCTTTTCTCTCTCTGTTCGAGTGGGTCATTCACGGTTGGGAAAGTCCCGTAAAGCCAAATCATGTGAATTCCAAATAAATAATTTACTCTCTCCCTCTCTAGATGAATGTCCTTAAAATTTGTCCCTAAATGAAAGTACATCTTTTGGAAAAGTAACTTAAACCTCATAGTCAATTCTCGTGTTCTATTTCATACTTATAACGTTGTATCGTGAGATCAGCAAGGGTATTTGTGGATATATGCTAATAAAAATGCTTAGATGTCAACTCCATAAATTTCCCTTTAGTTAAGAAAAGGGTGGACATTCATTTAGGGACGGGTGGAATAGTATATATTTCAGCACTTAGATGTCAATGCCTTTTAGTTTCAGTTGTCATGAAGGGTATATATACATTTCAGCACTTATGAAACTATGAGGTTCAAGCAAAAGATCTCAAAAATCTAGTAATACCCAAAATAGTAAGAGATGCCATTTGGTGGGTACAGAATCTTACCATTGCTTCTTTCGCGGTAGGCCTTTCTTGATGATCATATCGCAACAACTTATCAAGGAAATCAATCGCCTGGAGAATATGCATATAATAAATTAATAATATAAACGGTAGAAATCAGATTGAATCAGAATAATAAATTGCTACAGATGGCAAAAGATAGTACCTCAGGAACGGCCAAATGTTGATTATCAGAATTTATGAACTTTGTCCATGGTCTCCTGTTGTGCCTATATCACCATAATGTTAACAGATTTTCAATAATGAGCATCATAACAACATACAATATTCCCTCTGTCTCTCAAGGGTGTCCATTTTCAGTTTCTCAAGGAAATTAAGGATGCTAACTTTTAAACACAAGACATAAATACTTTTAATGAGCACATTGTATCATTACAAGTGCAAGTTAGATAACAATGGTTTCTAAGGTGAGTTCGATAAATTTACTAAGAATAGACATTCATTTTGGTACACTTTTTTTTTTACTAAATCGACAATCAGTTGGAGATGAAGGGAGCAATAGGCATACTGAACTTGAGAACTATAAAAAGATGACCAACCTCCCAACAAGCGCAGCAAGATGTGGGTCCAACTCTAAGCGGTATCTTTGAAGATAAGTATTCAGCTCGTCTGTCCCTAACACCTACAAATTCAAAAAGAATTTACAGTTAAATTTGATCGCCCTTACAGCTCTTGTGCACTAATGCTACAAGCCTACAACACAGTTAACAAACATTAGCATCTGCACAAGCAAACGAAAGCACTCACATAACCAAAGTTTGCACAAGTATACACTTTAGCACCCACTCACCAAAGCTAACAAAAGAAATTAAGAAACCACCAGTAACACAAGAGAGCCCTCAGAACTTTGGAATAAGCATTAGAGAACACACCTTTTATAAGTAATGCAGAATTATAGACAAGAAAGCCACATACAGACAATCGCCCAACCATTCAACTTAGAATGTAAAAGAGATCTCTTACATCCATGCAACTCAAGCTAAAACATGCCACTTACCTTGGCAATTTTAACCAGCTGATCATAATTATCGTGCCCATAGAAAAAAGGTTCCTTACGGAATATCTGCAAATAGTAAGCCTGGGTATTAGTAAGAATCAATTCCTCAAAGTTTCCGACCATAAGCAAAAAAATCATCACACGAAAATAATACTGATTGTGGTGCTTGGGCTATGGCTCCGACTTGAAGAGAAACACACCAACTTATAACTCCGTCCTGAAATGATCTTCCTACTTTTCTGGGTGTCGATACGAAGGTACTTGGAGAAATAATTTTAGGTTAACTTAATAATCCTAATAAACATCTAAAAATTGTAATTGATAGTATTTATAATGGTGTATCCATAACAAGTTTAAAATTTTCATTAGCATGAATAAATTAACCTAAATTTATTGCTAAAATACCTTAGTATTAACATCAAAAAAGTGGGAAGATCATTTTCGGACGGTGGGAGTATTGTCCAAGGCCATATGACTAAAAAAAACATCAAGAGATCCAAAAGAAGCACGACGTAACCTGAAATTCACCAACCAAAGATGATGGACCACAACAACAAATAAGGACGATAAAAATATGCTTACCATTCCAGCAAACATACAACCAAGGCTCCACAAGTCCAAAGAATAATCGTAATCTTGTAAATCAACAAGTAATTCAGGACCTTTAAAATATCTGCAAGCAGCAAAAAAAATGAGCCAAGGAGATAGGTGTATATCCATGAAAAGGAAAGATGGAAGTACATGAACAAAGTAATAATGCACTAATAATTACTCCCTCCGTCCAAAAATAATTTTTCATATTTTCCTTTTAGTCTGTCCCATAATAAATGTCACATTTCTAAATAGGGAGATAGTTTTAGTGCAAATTTTCCATTGTACAAGCAATGCACAAACAAGTAAAGCACATTCCTTAAAGATGTTGACAAGTCAAATGCGAGATCTATAATGGGACGGAGGGAGTATCTCTACTACAATAGACATCAGTAGTTGAGACAGAGAGGTTGAGATTGATCCTCAAAAAAATGATCCTAGGGCCCTACAATAAACCTAAATAACCCACCATCCCACTCCCACAACAGTTACATAACCTCTCCTCCCCGGACCTGAAAAGGCTTCTTTCTCTCTCTCTCTCTCTCTCTCTCTCTCAATATTCTGTGTAACTGGGGGAAGATATTTTTGAATATCTTCATAACTTGGAGCTACGAAAAATTCCATTCTATTTCCACATTTCCCTTTTCTTATATTGATGAACTTTTTTTTTTGTTTGTATGCTTTGGGTTTAGTTTGAAAATGTGAATTAAGCAGTTCGAAATGTGTAATTGGGCTGTTTGTAAGAATTTTAGGATTTCGTAGGGAGTTGAAAATTTTTGTTTATAAAGAATTGATTTTATTGCTCGGCTAATTTTTAAATGCGGCAATGTTTGATGCAATTAGAGGCATTACTTGACATTAAGCTACAGTGGTAGCAGCAGTTCCAGTGAGCATTGTACAAGGACAAACTATACCCATTAAATTACTTGGTCTCACTTGAGGGTATGGAGAATTTCCATTATTTCATTGATTGAACATGTTATGAGACTTCATATGTATATAAAGGTGTTTGTGTGTCCATGTTATCTTGGGACGCCATGGTTTCCTTGGTTATCATTCAAACCAAATATGCTCACAGAACATGTACAATTGGTGTTGTGTAGTGCAGGGGTGTGCGTAGAGGAGAAATATACGAGGATGGGCTGTTCTATGTATCTCATTTGTAGGAGGGGATTAAAAAAAGGGCAGCCCGGTGCACAAGGCATCCCCGCATAGCGAGGGTCCGGGGAAGGGTCCTCACCACAAGGGTGAAATGTAGGCAAACCTTACCTTGCATTGCAAGAGGCTGCTTCCAGGACTTGAACCCGTGACCTCCAGGTCACACGGCAACACCTTAACCGGTGTACCAAGGCTCCCATTTGTAGGAGGGGATTACAATATTTTTTTTTGCCACAAATTGAGTAAGGGTATTGAGTAAGTTTTCGTTTGTTAAGCCTGTCAAAGGGGTGCCTTCCTGCTTCATATCTGATTTCCTTAGTGTGAGTTTCCTGAGTATTTTAAGAATTTACACATCTTATTCGTATCATGTAAGCACATTACTTCCAATTATTTTGATTCCTGAGCTTGATTTGCACATTTTGTTGCTTAATTAATATTTTATGTAAATAGATGATGTGTTCCACATGTTTTATATTTCCAAACGTTTTGTATTCCACTTCTTTTTTTTCCCTCCACACTTAGGATTCAATTTTGTCTTTCCTGATGAATGTATAGGTGAAGGTGGTGAGGGAGAAAATCAATCAAATGGTGGAAGGTTGGAAGGAAATTCCAGATGCAGCGGATGAGCTCTCTCCACCGGTGAATCTCAATGCATTTCCAAAGGTTATCCTCATTATTGTGTTTTTGGTGTTAAGTTTTTGAATGACATGCTAAACCAAATTCTTTATCTATAACGATTTGATTTGTATTGATCTAATGGTATATTATTGGGGGTTTTGGAGGACTTCGGTTGGACGATGTCGGGAGGATTACTGCAAGAGACGCCAATGTAGAGAGGGGATGTCGCTGCAGGTTGGGTCAGAGATGGCTGGAGTTGTTACAAAACAGGAGTTGTTTGGTGGGTCAGGGTGATGGTCCTTCTCTTCTTCTTCCTAAACCCTAAAACCTATCTCGGCATCTTTGGTCGCTAAGGCCATTCGAGCCCCTGCTGCTCATTGTTACCCTTCTCGTTACTCCGCTTATGGTGACTCCGCTTTTCACTCATCTTTCAATTACCGATCAAAGATACCAAAGCGATAAGATTTAGGGTTTAGCTTAAGTTATGTGGCTGGCATCATCATTTTGGTACCTGTTATATCTAAGTTTCCCTGAATTATTGGCTAATACATTTTCCCAGATTTTGATTTGTATACATTTATTGATGTTGCAAATGGAGTTTGCATTATTATGTTATCGGTTTCCTCACATGAATACCAACATTTCATATTCATGAATAAGAATCACTCCTAATCAAATTCATTATCTATTCTATAGGAAAATTCGTTATCTTTTCTTCGATAAATAGAGGACATTTGGTGGATGCTGTCTTCAACAATGCTTATTAGTTCACAAATCCCAACTTCTCAAGGAAATGCTAACATATAGACCACACACGTGCCATCTTGGATAAACATTTCATAAATGTCAATATCATCATCTAATAGCAAACAATAATTGCAACGCATTAACATAAACATTATTATCAACAGTCTGCTTCCAATACAGAAATACTGTGTATATATATTTAGTGCAACTCAGGTGAAACTACAGATTATTCCCAAGTGATGAACGAAGCAAGATGCCAAAAGAGTGTGTTTCTAGTTTTTTAAAATTTCCAAGATTTTGTCTGAATAATCTCAAAACCAATATCTGAACATACAACAGAACCACCTTTCAAACAGTGAAATTAGTCACAAACAAACAGTCAAGTTGATGTCCCAAAGATTAACTGCGCATGTAATAAGAAAATTCTATGATAAAACACAAATTTTGAAATTTGGGAATAAAACAGAAAAAAGCTACGGGCATGTTCAACAGTATTGTCATATATATACATGCAGAACAGTCCCAAGTTTACTCGCATACTTCTAGCCTTAAATCTGCTATCAGTGGCGAAACCGGATTTAGTTCGAAGAGTGTCAAGATTGTTTTAGGGGTAATATAATAGATCTTTGTACCAAATTTGACTCAAATGGGGGACATTGTTATGACGTGAACTTTTTTCCCCTAAACAAAGGGGTTCAAAATTGATAAGATTGTTGATTATTAACAGTATAACTGATCTTATAATTTAAAGATGGTAAAACTAAAAGGAGTACTAGTACAGGCTGGATAGACCAGCAATTGGGACATGCTTACAAACATTAAAGCCAGCCACATAAGTCCATAATGAAAGGACTTTCGATACAGCATCGGGACAATCTGGTTTATGATCATTGAAATTTCAAAACTCCTTTATAAGTTGAAAGAATGGACAATCTAATCAACGTCCAACTCCTACAGAGTCCAAACATATGTGCGAAAGAGCGACAGGAGATAAAAACATGAATCCACAGACACTAAACAGCGAAATTGAAAAACTAATAAGAATAACCACATTTGACATCCTTAAAATAAAGAGTACAAAGTGTACAAACCTTGAAGCTACACGAACATTATATTCTTTTCCAGGATGATAGAACTCTGCAAGACCCCAGTCAATCAAACGAAGCTTACGCTGCTCGTGATCGATCATCACGTTATGGGGCTTCACATCCCGATGCATTATTCCTTGAGAGTGACAGTAGTCTAATGCCTACAACATAAAATATGAAACTTAGAAAAATCTAATAGCATGATAGTGATCCTCTGTGTTTATGTTACAAAAACATACATGAATCAAACACATGGGACATTCAAGCTCAACACTGAAGTAGAAAAAATCATTTATGATTTACTAAATTGTCAGCATCCCAAGTGGCACTAAGCCTGAAAGAAGATAAATCTCATTGCTATTTGTGTCCAAATTCTGCAATATATTTTTCTACCTTTAGCAAAAGATTCAAAACTCTCGTCCAATGATACACAATCCTGCTTTTGCAGTCTTCAATAAAGTACAAGCAATATAAGGAAAACAGAAGGTAAAGTAATCAGCCGGGATGTCAGAGACGTCTTGAAATGAGAAAGAAGAACAAATTTGAATCAAAATGTTTCCCTTAAAAAAGGTTCACTTAGATGGAAAAGAATTTTAAAGGGAAGATGCACTACAATTAGTACTATATCCTACCTCTCTCGAGGAAAACATTGGTAACTCTATCACATGCGTACCTATCTCCAAATGGTCAAAAACAAATCTCTCCCAACAAAAGTTTGGCAAATCTGATCACGTAGTTCTGAAACTAATAAGCTAATCACAATTGTCATGATTATACTGTCATTCCAGCATAATAACCATTCATATCATGATAAATTTTCTTTGAGTGTCAGTAATCAACTGAGAAGCTTACCTTTAGAAGTTCATAGATATAATAACGAATATCAAAATCTGAAAGTGTAGGGTAGAGCACTTTAAAGTCTGTGTTATTCACATATTCAAATATCAGACTTGGTGTCTTTGACTGTTGATCTCTAACAATGTCTAGCAACTTGACAATATTTGGCCCGCCGCACAGGTTTTGTAGGATTTTGATCTCCCTCTTAATCTGCAAGAGAATCAAGATTTGGTTACAAAAAAAATTAGATGCATTTACTGCTAATTTTGAAAAAATAAAAAGAAACAACATCACAACAAATACCATCAAAACTTGAGAATTTTGATTGGTCAATCATGACCCGCCCACTTGTCAGGCTAACCATTCACATTCCTAACGCCAATAGCTCTGTACCAAAAGTCGGCCGCCTTGGGCGCCTAGGTGGGTTGCGCCGCGATTAGTTCCAAATCCGGAAGAAACTCGATGAGTAAAAAAAATCGTTGCCTAGGCGCCGACTAGTGGGCTGGGCGATGCCTACAGCCGAGATCCGCCTTGTTTTATTTTATGTTTAAAAAAATGGTCCTACAATGGCGTAGTTTCTTATTAGCATATTCCAGAAAAACAATCCTCATAAAATATTGTTATGCCCCTTTGCTGTGGAAGTGTTGAAACTGGAATTCTGGAAGCTTAGCAAAACAATAGTCACTTATTTATTATGTTTATGAGGTTGTTATATCTCCTCTTGATAATTATGATACTTTTTTCTGCATATGATTTGCATGTTTTTGTAACATGTTTAACTATAATTCACCGGGATGTTATATATCATGCCTAAATTCTCGGCCCCGCTTAGGCGCTCTAGGCGCTAGGTCCGGCTCCGGCGCTTAACAGCCGCCTAGCGATTTTTAGAACCTTGATCGATAGGTATTTCAATGTTGAAAAGAATATTTGATTTTGATGTCGCCACCATTATAGCATGACTTAAATAATAGTTTCTTAACACATACACACACACACACACACACACACACACACACACGTGGTCTTCTCGTATGATTCTTGAATACCCAAATAAAAAGTAAAGAAAGCCCACAACTTGCCTTTTGTCATGTAAGATTCAATGAGAAACACTTAACTCTATTTCTTCCCAACCTAAAAGGTCACAATATTAAACTTCCAATTTCTAAATCAAAGAAAATCCAAAGTGAAAACTATCATGCAAGGGTGGATTTACTAACAGGCCAGTGTAGGCGATGGCCCACACTGAGTTTTTCAAAAAAAAAAAAAAAAATACTGAGAATTTTTAGTACATTAAAGTAATTGTGTATGTTCAAAATATAAATGTTTGTTGGCCTGGCGGTAAAGGCTTTTGTTTTCTTTCTAAAGGATTTGGGTTCGAAACCCATATGATACACTTTAACTTTTCTACCCAAACTAAGAGTAGTAACTTATTTATTTTATTTCATTAAATACTCCCTCCGTCATCTACACTTTCATTTTATTTTATTTTTGGCCCCAAACTAATAACAATAGCTTATCTATTTTTATTTCATTAAATACTCCTTCCGTCTAATAATAGATGATAGTTTCGTTTAACTTTTCAAACATTTTAAGGTTACTTTATAAATTTAAAAAATTCAGTGATTTTGAAGCTTTAATTATGAAAATGTTATTGATTTTTGATACAACAAAATGATGAAATGAGACTATCATTTTGGGACAGAGGGAGTACTTTTTTATTTCTTTTTTAGACGCTTGAGTTACAATTTATCATATATATTAACTTTAGAAAATTTGTTTGCCTTTTCTTTTATGAATTTAACACTAATACGTGACAAAAAAAAAAAATTAAAAAAAATCATCAGAATGGTGTCGATAGGTGAAACAAATTTTTCGGCCCACATTGGAAAAAATTTCTGGATCCGCCACTGCTATCATGTAAACATAACGTAGAAATTAATACTAAGAACACAGAAAAATATGTGACAAAATATTTAAAGTTCACTGGAACATATTCTTATAAACCTACACTCAACTTTATAAGTCATTAAAGAGGACAGAATAAGAACCAAGCAGATATCCTTAGCCAGAAGAACACTGTGTTTGAAGATGCAAGATACTAATAAGCTTCTACATAGTATAATGCACTGAATAATCAGCCCAATCAACAATGCTTAGCTTGACGAACATTGTGCCTGAGGATGTTCCAAATGATCTACGGTCGTTCTTAGTGATAACATGATGCAGTTGCTTGAGAACAAGTGAAGAGGCAGTGCTGAACAACTAGCTTTATTTGCACCAATTTCAAATCCTTCCAACAATACATATAATGTCCAATAGTTTGCATTCTAATCCTTCACGGAAGTAAGTCCAAAATGATAAAGAACTCATCCAGATAAAGGATATACCTTCACTGGTGATTCATCTACCACATTAGAGTACCATGATCCAAGAGGTATCCCACTCCCTAACATCGATAACGGTGCATTCATTGAAGTTTTCCTTTTGACTGGCATATTGCACTAACATTTTTGTGCTTCTAAAAGAGCTTAGGACCTCTCCAACTCTAGGTAACAACTTATTGATGTTTGCATAAAGTTCCAGGTTAAACTACTTTTTTTTACAACAGGGAACATGTCTACAACAACAACAACATTACCCCAGTGCCGCAAAGGCTCCCACCTATGGTGGGGTAAGGGGGGGGGTCGGATGTACGCAGCCTTGCCCCTGTATTAAAGCAAAATGGGTCATCTGGAAATAGCCTCTCTGTGCTTTAATACAGGGGCAAGGCTGCGTACATCCGACCCCCCCCCCCTACCCCACCATAGCAGGGAACATGTCTATATGAAAAACATGTAATCACTGAAGTTATAGCAACATCTCCACTAATACATATCACAAGTATGGTACAACCCATCCCTCCCTCTACAATTATATCTCCACTTAACATGCCTCAACAATTTACTCAATCCCTATAACACTCTTGAAATTTTCAAAGCTTCCTCAATAATTTTTTCAGTCAGTATAATTTTCTTCCTGCTACAAAACCCTTGGCCACTTGGGCCTCAAGCGCAAATCAAATATTCCAATTTACATGAACATATGTAAACTGTGTGTCTGCTTGCGTGTGCGTATACATACACACACAAACTTATGCATCAATTAGTTACCACATCTTGTGCCATTAACTAGTTTGACTTCAACTTCTCTTTAAACCAACAATCACAAATAGACACGGAAGTTTTAGAAGTCTAGAAGCCTTAAACCTTCGATATTAATTAGCTTGTCTTCAACATCCCCAAAGGAAGGAATCCAGTGTCTAGCATCAAGCTCACCAGAGATCGTTTTAATAGTTCAGTTTGAACAGCGTCCAGTCACTAAATGGTTGCGAGGGGTGGCAAGCCCCCATATTGGCAAGCCTGAAAGTGCTTTTTCCCACTGTTTCTCTCACTTCGAATTAAAGACATTTGAAAGTGCACGAGAATAATCATTCTAGCTAGGTAAGCTTCGTAAGGCATAGAATAAGACTTTGTGTAAGTGGCGGAGGCAGGAAATTTTTGAAAGAGGGGGAAAATCATTTTCACTAACTAAAAAGGAAGGGGGTGGGGCAAAATAAGATTTAGTGCACTTTTTCTCATTATACAAACGGACCAAGTTTCAATAAATTGCACCAAAACCACTAAATTCTTATAACATTTTCACAACTAAAATTTATTTGTGTTTTTATCAAGTGAAAGGGTTATTGTCCCCATAACCCACCATGTAGCTCTCCCAGTGTTTTGTGCTACTCTTTGTTATTCCTGAAATAAACTTCCGTTTCATTTGCTCTTTGAAGCGGTTAAGCCTCCTGTTTTTTCATATAAAAGCTTCCCTCAACTTATAATTTTGATCATACTAACGAATTTCATAGACCAGGCTACCTAAAACAGTGTCCATTATCCTTATCATCCACGTTTACACACATCAGTTATACATACCAATCATAGTTGTTTTTTTAAAAAAAACGGATGATGAAACTTGATAAATGCAAAATTTGCTATAAACATGGTGAGCAGAGGAGGGATTGGGCTGACCTTCTTCTTCTTAACAGGCTTAAGTATCTTAATAACGCATTTCTCATCACTGGTACAACGAAACCCCTCGAAAACTTCACTGTATTTTCCTCTCCCAACCTTCCTCACTACCTCATAGTCATCCTGTTCCCTATATAAATTCGAAAAACGAATAATACTATTAAATTAAAATCGTATTAGGAATGCAATTGTGCAATTATATCTGCGTGTGAGCGTAGAAATTTGCTAACAAAGTAAAAGGTGGCGAGGCAAAACTAACCCCCATTGGACGGTAAGCGACTCGTAATCCCAGTAATCCTTCGGCCGGATCACATTAATTTCTGAATAAACCCTAGCCTTGGAAGGCGCGCCTGGACGGCGAATGGATTTCCCGATCTTCTGCGCCAGGGTTTCCTGTAAAGAAGAAGACGGCCAAAGGCAGTGAGGCGGCGGCGACTGCTTTTGTTGTGACAAAGGACTCCTTTGTTTCTCTCTTTGCTTTGGTTTCTGGGGTTGGGAGAGGGGAAAGTGGGTCCCGGAAGCGCAGCGACGGAGAATAACGATAGGGGACGACGGAGAGAGATTGGATATCGGTGCGGCGGCGGTGGAGGAGAAAATGGAGGAGATTAGGTGTCGATTGGGGTGAGAGGCGATGAATTTGAGAGGCCTAACGGCCATCAAACGGAGGAGATTTGTTAATTTAGACAACTGATGCAAGAGTAAACACGGCGACCGAGAACGGAGCCCGTTGCATCCCTGCCCTACTTTTTTTTGGATTAATTCCCCATTCAACCTTCAAAACTAACCCAATTCTTTATAAGGATACACAGTTACATCTATTGCTCTCAGGTCCACATGAAGAAATCTTTATTGCCCAAGGCCCCTAATAAGTTTAATGAATTAATGAAAATCTAATCTACCCCTCCCCACCTAAAACACGCTCAACACCTCCCTTATGCTTCATTTTGAATTTAATTTTCTCTCTATAAATTTCTCTCTTTCTACCCTCGCCAAACACAACCTAACAATTTATTTCTCTCCAGCGATCTCCTTTATCTCTTCTTCTCCATTCGCCGCATATTCTATGGCGGCGCAAGATCTTTCATTCCGCGTCTCTACTTCTCTAGTCGCTCAAATCCGACTGCACATCCACCTCTCTATCCCAAATCTAACAATGATGAAGACTACTAGTCGTCATCCTTAGACATGGCCAAATACGGGTACGGGACCGACCCTCCGGGTGCGGGTCCAAGAAAGGAGGAACCGGGCCCAACCTGTGGTGTACACAGGTATGTGTCATGTTCCCACGAGTTCAGACGGATCCTTCACCCTTTTATTTTTCAAATTTAAATCTTAAACTTTTAACAATTCTGTTAAAAATCTAACAAAATCTCTTTAAAAAGTAACAATTTTCTGAATTTTTTATCAGCAGTTTTCTGCTAAATCAATGAAAATTAACAAAATGTGTTAGAATCTATTTAAATTCAATAAAAAGTAACAGAGTTTGTTTCAGAATCTAACATTTTTAACAGATTATGTTAAAAAAAAAAAACTAACAAAATATGTTAGCAAACTGCGATAAAACTAACATAAGTTGTTTAAAAGTTACATGTTCAAATTATAATAAATTGAAATGATATTTTTTTCAATGAATTAACAAAGTCATAATGTAAAAAATAAGACGTTACCCTTTTAAGTTTTATTAATATAATGAGGGGGACAAATCAACCATGCCCTTTTATAATTAAGGGAGGACATAAGGAGGCTTACCTCTTTTATTACATTAATTATTTAAATTCTACTTTAAAATCTAACCTATGTAGAAAAATACAATAAAAATAAACGATTTACAATTTACGTACCTTAATTGCTTTCCGTTGTATTCTAATCATCATCATCGGAAGAAAGCTTTCGAGGAGTCTTGCTTTTTTCTTTCTGCTTTGAGCCTATCATTCATCGAATTTTGACGTTCTATATTAGAAGTTTATAGTCTTTATCGCTTAGGGTCCAACATATTCCAACCAATGCTAATGCCGACTCTACCGCAACCGTTGATGCGGGACAAGCAAGTATTTCTCTTGCAGTCATAGCAATGATAGAAAAAGTAGTTTCTCTATTGGACCTCCAAGTTAAGATAGTAAATTAGTCATATTCATATTCAAATATGCTATTTAAATATATTTCAAATTCGTCATTAGAAAAGTCGACTTGCGTTTGTTGTTTTCAATAAAAACTTGGCACAAATGGTGATGAGGGAACTTCAAAAGAAGGTTGGCTTCCACTATGAAGTGAGTTGTACTCTTTAAAAATATCATAAAATGTTTGTCTACCTTCACTAATAATTTGACTTTCATTAGATATACGGGGATCTCGACCAAATAAATTTGAATAATAATAAGAAATAAATGTTTCCAAACCTTCATATCTTACTCTTGGATCTAATAACATAGCAACCAAAGAAAGCATTGGAATATTAGCAAAATATTTTATCTACGGTTTCTACCATTTTGCAAACAGCGGCTCCAAGTAAAGGATCAAGTAAAAATTCACAAAAAACAATTGAAATTTCCGCATCAAGAACTAAATTAGATGTAGGATAATACGCACCGAATAGCGCTGACGTTGCTTCTTTGAATTTCTTTCAGCTATTTAATCATACTAGCACATTCTTCCCACAACCGACCCTATATTGGAACATTGTAATTTATAAAACCCCAAAACAAGCAAATATCACCTCTATGATCATAAGAATCTTCTACAAGTTTAAGGGTGGAAATCCATCTAGTTGCAACATCCGTTGACAATTTTCTGAAAGGTTTACCATTTTCTTTGCAAAATTTTTCTCCATTGAGTTTTTACATTTGATTTTTAATAATTGTATAAACTGCAGATCTAATTGGATCTACGACATGATGCAAAGCACATAAACCATCTTGTACACATAAATTTAAATTATGACTATAACATTAAATATGAAAAATTTACCACCCAATGATGGTTAACAAATTTGATTAATTTTGGTAAACTATCGGTATTAGCGCTAGCATTATCAAAAGATATTGAAAACACTTTTGTAACAAGATTATATTCTTTCAAAATTGATTGTAATTTAAGATCAATATTATGTGTGGTGTGCGATTCATCAAAATCTCTATATGCAAGTAACTTCTTTTGAATTCTCCAAGAATCATCAATCCAATGACATGTTACACATATATAAAAATGTTCCATACCCGAGTCACTCCATATATCTGAATAAAAGAAACTTTAGAAGACAAATCACCAAATAATTCAACTAAATGCACGGAGGGATTAAGAGAAAGTTTAGCAAAATATTCATATGCCTCGTCATTGAGGAAACTCAAAGGAAGACTTTTCAGACAAACAAGTAAGCCATTTCGCTTCTATGAACTTGCTCGGAATATGTAAATAGAGTTGAAGAAGAAAACGTACCCACGCCACTTTTTTGTGACAGAGCTGTGAGTCTTTGTAACTGCGTTTGAGACGTATCCATGCCATATTTGGCGGGATGTCGGTTTCTCATATGCTTACTATAATTCCCATATACATCACCGTGATACCATGGATATCTTACATCGCAATAATTTCATTTTCCATATGTTTGCTCGATATTTGGTCCTTTTCGTCACCTTTTATCTTCTTTAAGTGTTATAAGAAATGGATGATTGCTTGGCCTTGGGTCTAGAAGCATCACTTATTGATTTTTGATGCCTCCCTCCTCGACATATTCCTCTTGTGGCCTCTATAATATTGGCGTCACTTTTTCTTGAGTATTTGGAGTACCAAGATTTTGTGGTGACTCAAAATTAAGAAGCTCGTGCACTTCATCATTATCATCTTCTTTCTCATGTTGCACTACATTTTAGCCTGAAAGCCCCCATCAAAATAAGGACCTTTCTCTTAGCAAAGTGGTGGTGGTGGTGCTTGGGATGATGAGTGGTCTTTCGTACACTTTTTGCTACCAAGATTTTTAAGCATATTCATGTTTGAAAATAAAAAAAAGAAATGGAAATATGTGAAATGAATGATGAAAATATGGATGCGAAGGATGAAAATATGGATGTTGGATGGAAAGATTGAAGTTTGATCAGATTTAAGCTTTAGAAAGGCTTGAATTAATAATTTTCGTTAAAGAAAGTCCAAAGAGATAACTGAGTTTTGTGAAGTAAATTATGTGGGGAGGGATATGGTATTTATAGTAAGATAATTATATTAGGATCACAATTTTTTTAAGACTAAAAAGTGGTCAAAAACTCGGTCAAAATGACTATATTTTGGTCAAACTGCCATTACCACTTAAATTTTTGATGTGTATGCCCTAGGCACGTTATTGGAACGATGAATGTTATCACTTACTT
This sequence comes from Campanula takesimana, assembly GCA_026119855.1. Lineage (NCBI taxonomy): Eukaryota > Viridiplantae > Streptophyta > Magnoliopsida > Asterales > Campanulaceae > Campanula > Campanula takesimana. The sequence continues at coordinate 3,097,358 of JAOWBW010000085.1, forward strand.
TATGCTTTTTAAAGATATTAAATATTTAATTTGATTATTATATCTTTTGCATGTTTATTCTAATAACCCCCGTCTTTAGTAATTATGATTAATCACTAGCATAAGTTTAATAAGATAATCATATGATGATTATGGTGTATAGGATGCATATTGAACTCGTGGATACTTGTTGGAGAACAATGCACTCGACAGACCTGTTATAAGATTTATGTCATGGTCAATTGTCATAATTAAATCACATAATAGTTATATCATTCGAATCCTTAGACATTAGGTTATTACGGTCTTCCACATGAAGAACATTATGTTTGATATATTCAAACGTTACCTTTAACCGGGTAGCTATAAATAATATAATTGGCATAATCAGAATCATGTAGGGAAGTGTAATAAGTCTAGATGGGATTTATCTCTCTTCGTGAGAGATGTCAAGTTTGGCCCTCTCGATGAATAGTATTGAAGAAATGTATGGTTGTACTCAAATAATTGATTAGATCAATATCATTTGTATTATCAATATGTTCAAAATCGAGAAAAGCATTTAATGATGTAAGTTGACCATGGACTTACATTCAATAGACATCGTGATATAAATGGATTATGATATGTTCTATCTTAGGAAACTTTGACTTTCAAAATTATACTAATTGGGTAATAGAAAGGCTTGCTAGAGTTGGTCCCGTACGGCTCTTTATCAGCCGTATGGCTTCATAGACGCCGTACGAATCTGACTCTTAGTTTTTTTTCTTTTCATGCCTTTTTAAGAACGAACCTTAAAAAGGCATGAAAAGCAAGAAAACTAGGAGTCAGATTCGTACGACGCCTATGAAGCCATACGGCTGATAAAGAGCCGTACGGGCCCAACTCCTGGCAAATTGATTATTTTAAGTGTTTTCTTTTAGAAAATAAAACCTATAACCTAAGGAATTAGGTTATGTAATGACCCGAAATTTTGATAAATTTAATTTCCATAAATATCAATATGTTACATCTCAAAATCTCAAAATCAAGTACAAATTATCCCTAATCACCCTGAATTCTCAATAAACTTGATGAGATCCAAATCACTTCTATCACGGACTTCGATCACCGTCAACTACAAAACTGAAACTGGAGAGGGGTGATTTGGGGGGCTCAGTAAGAAAGGGGATACACAGTATCACAGAAGCCAAAGGAACACAATTATCAAATAACATAGTCCATGAAATTATAAATATGGTCGTACCAAAAAGGCCATAGTCCCCTAGGTCCCCATTGAGATCTCCGTTTAACCCTAGGCCATAGTACCCTAGGTCCCCGTTGAGATTTCTGTTTAACCCTAGGCCATAGTCCCCAAGGTCCCCGTTGAGATTCTCGTTAAATCCCTAGGAATAGTCCCCTAGGAATGTCAGTCAATTCCTTGGACGGATCCCTGTTATCCTCCAAGAAGTCAGTCAAGTCTTTGGATGGATCCCCGTTATCCTCCAAGACTTCCGTTTAACCCTAGGCCATAGTCCCCTAGGTCCCCGTTGAGATCTCCGTTTAACCCTATGCCATAGTCCCCTAGGTCCCCATTGAGATTCCCATTAAATCCCTAGGAATAGTCCCCTAGGAATGTCAGTCAATTCCTTGGACGGATCCCTGTTATCCTCCAAGAAGTCAGTTATGTCTTTGGATGGATCCCCGCTATCCTCCAAGAAGTCAGTCAAGTCTTTGGACGGATCCCTGTTATCCTCCAAGAAGTCAGTCAAGTCCTTGGATGGATCCCCGTTATCCTCCAAAGTGTCTGTTAAAATTAAGTTCCCAAAAAAATAATATATGTAAGAAAGGAAATAAAACTGCTTAGGGTGACTCTTTTCCTCCCCCCTTGAGCCGTCATGTGGTGACCAATTTTGCGCCCCTCGAGGCATCTCGTTCCCGTTAGTGTCGTCACGTGACCATTCCCCCTTCGGGTCTAGGCGTCATGGCGCCACATGGTAATATACCTTGGTCAAGCATTGACCTTCTCGATTTGCACCGCCATGTGGTGACCATTTCAATTCACCCGATCACCCTTGTGACTCGGACTAGTGTGAGTACCATTTAGTCTCAAACTAGTAATGTTTTGTCCCATGTCATCCCGACTAAAAGGTCCGTTTGAAGTGAGTCGACTGAGGTCATGTTTGTCTTAGAATTCTAAACCCAGTTCGAACTACGGTGACCTGAGCTTCTCATCGCGTGGGACCCCCCTCACTCGTAGTGAGGGGAACGTAAGAAACTTTGGCCCGGTCAATCCTTATTTAAAAAAAAAAAAAGAGAACAAAAAAATGTGTGAGTATTTTACTCAAATAAAAAAAAAATGGAGATCAAGTTTTCTTAAAATAAAGATCAAGTTTTTCCTAAAAAGGCTAATCCGCTAATGAAGCGTTCTTCTCAAATCATGGTTATAATTTCACCTTGAGGTTTAATATGCTAAACTCCTTCGCGGTTCTGTCCATTGGAGACATCGACCAAGGAGCCCACATCTGAATTGGCGTCCGAGACAACCATCCACATGAGCAAGAAGATCAAAAGGAGAGGCCTATGCTACGGAAGCCCAAAAGCGGCTACATCAAATGGTGATCCGTACCTTCATCGAGTGCCACGCACGAAGGCTACGCACCTTGAAAGGAAATCACCAAACGGAGATGGCCAATGCAAACTCCCAACTCGTGAGTAGACAAATCCGGCAATTACAACCCCAAGCCAAGTGGAGACCTTGCGACATCTTTCCCGACGATATGGAACCCGAGTTCCCCGTGAAAGACATGGAATATGCCGCCGACGACCCCTCCAACAATTGAGGACGAAAATGGATCATCGTGGCTCATGGGAGCCCATTCCTAAAAAAAAATAAAAAATGATGAGTCTTCCAGCCTCGTAGGATCTAGACTTTCATCAAAGTCTGTCCCGGACAGTGTCTTTTCATTTACAAAGGTCCGCACTTGGGACATCTATGTATAAAGTTATCTAAATAAAAGAGTCATTTTCCTTCTCTTCTCTCTAGACTTGAGACATTATTTGCAATATACACTTACTCTTGAAATTGCTTTGCTTGTTATTATCAATTGATTGCTACGTCCCTAAAATGATAAATTGACTTCTAAGCATACTAGTCAACGACGACTCATTAAGGATGAATGGACCTAACACAAATGAAAATGCTAAATTCAAACAATTAATCTTGATGTGAATAAATGATGTGATCAATTGGCATGAAGGGACCATTAATGGTAAACCTTCCTCTATACACATTTCCCGATACACAACCCGATACAAATTCTTGATGCACATCAAAGGCATCCCGAGATGATGAAAAGGCAAGGATGTTGTTGCTCAACCACCAAGATTCAACTGTGAACGCACGTGCGCAACCAAGCAAAGGACTTCCCAGATCTTCAAAGTCAAAGTGAGAAGTGACGGACATTCCACCAAGGGGCTACAGATGAGCCAATGTCCAAGATAGCAAGTTGGGGCTAATGTTTCCCCTCTCCCTCAAAAAAAAAAATATGAGAGAGAAAAGAAATGAATAATGGAAAAAAGGAAAGGAAATGAATATATCCGAAGAGGAAGCCTGCCTCAAAAGCTCACCAAGTTCACTGCAAAAGTCCACCTCAAAGAACATCCCGAGGAATCCACTGCAAAGCAAAGCGATCTACATCAGCAAAGCAACAACATCCTTCAAAAGGACACCAACTTCAAGAAAAGACGATCCATGGCCGAACTACGGTGACCTGAGCTCCTCAAACTGGGGGGAACGTAGGCAACCTTTGGGTCCGGTCAGAACATGAAACAAAACCATCAAACTGTGGTCCTCTCAAAATGACCAAGTTCTCTTCCCTCGGTCCCATCAATGACCGATTTCCTAGACACACCTTCTTCTTCCGATCTTGCCATTGATCGAATCTTAATCTCAATTGATCACAACATTTATACATGTTAAGGCTAATTGCTTGTTATAATCTTGACTTAATAATAAACATGGTCCATTCAAGCAACCATTTTGATGATATTAACTAAGGCATATTTCAAATGTCTCGACAAGTCTTCTTCTCTACATCTTAGGAAAGAGCTAAACACTTGTATTCTGTCAAGCAAGGGCTTCCTCCCATTTCATGATACATCGCTCAAAGAGCTCACCAGCACAAAGGGACTCTCTCCCAAATAAAATGCCCTTGCATGTTTCCTATAAGAAAAATACTTTAAAGTCCCCGTTCTATTGAGTCGGTTGGATCACTCATAAAAAGGAAAAAAGTAAAAGGCACCAAAAAAGTAGGCCGCTAGGTTGAAAACCCGTAAGGGCGGCCTAGGCAAAAAAACAGGGTGTGTCATAAAAGACGCAAAAGAGATGCCCGCTAGGTTAAAAACCCGTAAGGGAGGCCTAGGCAAAAGAAAGGATGCGTCATGAAAAAAGGATGGGTTCCTAACCTCACTTCAAAGGTCATATTGGGGCTACCTCGACATCAGCGACCACAAGGACATGGGGCTACCTCCACATCAACGACCATAAGGTATTGGCGCTACCTCCACATCAACCATGACAAAGACATTGGGCTACCCCGACATGAACAACCACAAGGACATGGGGCTACCTCCACATCGACGATAACAAAGGCATGGGGCTACCCCGACACCAACGATAACAAGGACATGGGGCTACCCCAACATCAGCGACAAAGAAGACATTGGGACTGTCCCTACATCGGCGGTAAATTGATTTTCTACCATTTTTGACGAATGGACAAAATCCAAAGGACTTTATGCATAAAAAACCTCACGGTTAAGTTAAAATTAAAAATTTGACTAAAATGCTTTGTTAAAAGATTTGCCTTTAGAAATAAGCATTTCCAAATTTGCCCATTTGGCATCATTTGTCAAAAATAATGTTTCAAGCAAAATGCTTTTGATCTCCCCTCAAAATGATTTTTCCAAAGTCTTGAACTTTTGCGTCCACAATGTGTCTTAAAGGTTGCCCCTAGGCTCTCCCCGGTGTCAAGAAAATGTGTCAACCACCCCAAAGGTGAAGTTGACCCAAGTCGAACCTTGACCCAGAGTGGTCATTATAGGTTGAGCCTTTGTCCCGGCCGTTCTTAGTGGGATGTAAGACCAGTTTTCCCGTCAAACTCTCCAAAGGTGGAGTTGACCCAAGTCAAGCCTCAACCCAGAGTGGTCATTATAGGCTAAAGCCCTTGTCCCCGGCCGTCCTTAGTGGGACGTAAGACCAGTTTTCCCGTCAAACTCCCCAAAAGTGGAGTTGACCCAAGTCAAATCTTGACCCATAGTGGTCATTATAGGCTAAAGCCCTTGTCCTCGGCCGTCCTTAGTGGGATGTAAGACCAGTTTTCACGTCAAACTCCCCAAAGGTAGAGTTGACCCAAAGTCTAAACCTTGACTAGAAATAGTCATTATAGGTTGAGACCCTTGTCCCGACCGTCCTTAGTGGGACGTAAGACCAGTTTTCCCGTCAAATTCCCCAAAGGTGGAGTTGACCCAAAGTCCAAACCTTGACTCAGAATAGTCATTATAGGTTGAGACCCTTGTCCCATCCGTCCTTAGTGGGATGTAAGACCAGTTTTCTTGTCAAACTCCCCAAAGGTGGAGTTGACCCAAGTCAAACCTTGACTCAGAATAGTCATTATAGGTTGAGACCCTTATCCCCGACCGTCCTTAGTGGGACGTAATACCAGTTTTCCCGTCAAAATCCCCAAAGGTGGAGTTGACCCAAGATAAGCCTTGACCCAGAATGGTCATTATAGGTTGAAGCCTTTGTCCCGGCCGTCCTTAGTGGGACGTAAGACCAGTTTTCTCGTCAAACTCCCCAAAGGTGGAGTTGACCCAAGTCAAACCTTGACCCATAATGGTCATTATAGGTTGAGCCTTTGTCCCGGCCATCCTTAGTGCGATGTAAGACCAGTTTTCCCGTCAAACTCCCCAAAGGTGGAGTTGACCCAAAGTCCAAACCTTGACTCAGAATAGTCATTATAGGTTGAGACCCTTGTCCCGGCCGTACTTAGTGGGACGTAAGACCAGTTTTCCCATCAAACTCCCCAAAGGTGGAGTTGACCCAAAGTCACCTTGACTCAGAATAGTCATTATAGGTTGAGACCCTTGTCCCGGCCGTCTTTAGTGGGACGTAAGACCAGTTTTCTCGTCAAACTCCCCAAAGGTAGAGTTGACCCAAGTCAAACCTTGACTCAGAATAGTCATTATAAGTTGAGACCCTTGTCCCCGGCCGTCCTTAGTGGGACGTAAGACTAGTTTTCCCGTCAAACTCCCCAAAGGTGAAGTTGACCCAAGATAAGCCTTGACCTAGAATGGTCATTAAAGGTTGAAGCCTTTGTCCCGGCTGTCCTTAGTGGGACGTAAGAACACTTTTCTCGTCAAACTCCCCAAAGGTGGAGTTGACCCAAGTCAAACCTTGACCCAGAATGGTCATTATAGGTTGAGCCTTTGTCCCGGCCGTCCTTAGTGGGACGTAAGACCAGTTTTTCCGTCAAATCCCCAAAGGTGGAGTTGACCCAAAGTCCAAACCTTGACTCAGAATAGTCATTATAGGTTGATAGCCTTGTCCCGGCCGTCCTTAGTGGGACCTAAGACCAGTTTTCTCGTCAAACTCCCCAAAGGTGGAGTTGACTCAAAGTCCAAACCTTGACCCAGAATGGTCATTATATGTTGAGACCCTTGTCCCAGCCGTCCTTAGTGGGACGTAAGACCAGTTTTCCCCCTCAAACTCCCCAAAGGTGGAGTTGACCCAACCTAAGCCTTGACCCAGAGTGGTCATTTTAGGTTCAAGCCTTTGTCCCGGCCGTCCTTAGTGGGACGTAAGACCAATTTTCCCCTTAAACTCCCCAAAGGTGGAGTTGAACCAAGCTAAACCTTAGTCCCCCAGAGTGGTCATTTTAGGTTAAGAAAACCTTAGTCCCCCAGAGTGTTCGTTTTATGTTAAGAAAACCTTAGTCCCCCAGAGTGGTCATTTTAGGTTAAGAAAACCATAGTCCCCCAGAGTGGTCATTTTAAGTTAAGAAAACCTTTGTCCCGGCAGTCCAAAATAACGTAAGACCATCCTTTTAGTCAACCCTCTCCGTAGAGCCAAGTTGACCAAATCCCTGCAGTCCAAAATGACGTAAGAACATTCCGTGTAAGTCAACCCTCTCCATAGAGCCAAGTTGACCATGTCCCGCCTCTGGCCCCCCGAGAGTCATGCCTTTACCTTATAAGTCAACCCTCTCTATAGAGCCAAGTTGACCATGTCCCGCCTCTGGACCCCCGAGAGTCATGCCTTTGCCTTGTAAGTCAACCCTCTCCATAGAGCCCAGTTTACCATGTCCCGCCTCTGACCAGCCGAGAGTCATGCCAACCCTCTCCATAGAGCCAAGTTGACCATGTCCCGCCTTGTTGGTAGTGGTGCCCTAGGCACGTTTAATAAACATTGTAATTGTTATCATTTATTTCATATCAATAAAGAGATGTTTTGATTATTATTGTTGTTCATGTTTACTTATAATAATCTCCATCCCTAGTACTTGTTAAGCACTAGTATAAAGGCTAAATGATCATGCGATGATCATGTTAGATTTATGGGTACTTGTTTGGAACAAGGTACTGGACATGACCCGCTATATGAGATTTATGTCATGGTCCATGTCAAACATATATCTCATATTAGTTATGTCATTTGAATCCTTAGACATGAAGTTATTATAGTCTTCCACTTGATGAACATTATGTTTGACATATTCAAACGCTACCTTTAACCGGGAAGTTATAAAGGGTATGATTGGCATAATCGGATTCACGTAGGGAAGAATAATAAGCTAAATGAATTTGTCCCTCCTCGGAGAGATGTCAAGCTTGGGCCATTCGTAGGAATGATGTTGATGAAATGTTCGGCCGGACTCAAATGGATTGATTGGATCAATAGCATTTGAATTATCAACATATTCGGAATCGAGAAAGTATTGAACAAAACAAGTTGACTGTTTGACCATGACTTGTGTTCAATGACATCGTGGACAAAGGGATTGTGACATATTCTAAAGGAATGCGAACTTGTATCTAGTTATACTATTTGGGTAGGTATGACGGTTTGCTAGAACCTAATCATATCTTATGGGATCATGTTTGAGCTCATTGCCAACTTAGTATAATCCTAGAGGGTCACACACAATAGAACGAATCTTTAAAAGGACTACATTGGAATTTTGGAAATTCTGGACTTTCTGGGAAGTGGGCGACCGCACATAATGGACTGGGCGGCCGCACACTTAGCTCAGAAATGTACCAGTTTTGTTTCAGATTGTTGTGCGACCGCACAGAGGTTTTTGGGCGGCCGCACAGTACTGTCGACTGGCACTTTCCTAATTCGATTTGGAATGTCTTTTGACACAAGATTCCTATTTGGAATAGGTCTTGCTTGTGTATAAAAGGATGAGTTCGGCCAGAACTTCAGACATAGCCTTTTGTGAGTCTCCAAAGAGTTTGAGAGATGTTTTATTTTGTTCTAAGACATCTTTGGTTGAAGAACAAAATAATACACAAAAGAAAAATTTCATATAGTCATATCAAATTGTGAAAGTGTGTTTCATAGTTGTTGGTCTAGCAACCAAGATCAAAGAAGCTCCTTTGATATTCGTTCGAAGTGTGGATACCACTAGAGGGTGAAAATCATCATCTTAAAAGTTCGTGTTCAAGCTTTGTGATCGTGATCAAGTCTTCAAACCTCCACCAAAGACCAAGAGAATTTGATAGCCATCAAGGGTTAGTTTATTCCTTTATTCTTATGTTGTATTTGATTTAATCATATGAACGGATCCATGGCTTTGGGTTTCAAAATTTTAAATGTTAAATTCCGCTGCGCATGTATCAACGAAACCCAACAGTGGTATCAGAGCCCCGTTCATGTTGATTATTTCAATACCTAGATCATGTTATGTGTATATAAATTGTTTATGTGCCTTGCATGATATGAATATTGGAATATGTGATGTTTATGTGTTATGTGATTTTATGTGGTTTATTGTTTTGCAACTTTAATCGCACGATTCAATCGCAATAAATAAATTATGGTGGATTCAGAATTGTTGGTTATTAATTTTTGATTGAATCAAAGTTTTAATAATCGGGGAAAAACAATTTTGAGACAAAATTTTCGAACTAAAAATTCTGCACATTCTGATTGAACCGGGCGACCGCACGGAATATACTGGGCGGCCGCACGGTTTTTTGGCGACCGCACAGGTTTTTTTGGGCGGCCGCACGCCAAGATCAGAATGTCTGATTTTGCTAAAAAAATCAGAATTTGGAATTTTCGAGAGGTTCAACAAAACCAGTAACAGAACCAATCCAGACCTGCTGATCTGGAATGGGTTTTGGGTAGTTGGTTTGTGTGTGGATCTTGGGGTTTGATTTTCCTATTTGTTTTAGTCTTGTGATTCTAAGATTGGTTCAAGGTTTGGATGGCTAATCTGCGTTCATCGAGATTGTGTTTCCCAAACTTGATCGCAATCAAAGTTTCAAAGATGAAACGAAGTTAGAATTATGAAGAGTTCATAATTGCTAAAATTGAGAAACAAAGTTCTTGATTCAAAGTTTGGAGATCCATGTGGAATTGTAAATGCAATTGGCCTACGTTCATCGAGACTATCTATTGCTTAGTTTCGGCCACATGGACTACTTTCTTGGTTTCTTGAATTAGCGGGATTGTGGTTGCCTAATGGCTTAGTTCGACCGCAATTCTTGTTGTCTTGATTTGGAGATAATAACCAAAGTTGAAATAGTCTCATCCTCATAATTATAGAGAAACTAATGACACATAAATATCATGCTTAAATTAATGAAGATTAATTTAGTGGCTAAACTTGATGTGTAACATGTTTATATTATGTGCTCATAAATGTGTTATATGCTACATGTGAGGAACCTTCAAAGAAAGTTTTAAGTCTTTTATTGCCATGCCATGATTAAAACACTTGTTAGTACATGAGTGATTTTAATGTAGATTCGCCCTAGCGAGATGCATTAAATTTGTTTATGTATGAGCAAGATAGATAATGTGGGCACGCCCTAGCGGGACACATTAACTGTGCGTTTAAAATGGTTAGACTTAATTGGGCGTCAAAACAGTTTTGGGCCTAGGCAGAGATGAGGTTTAACATGCTTTTTGAAATTTGATTTCTTAAAGAATCTCATAAAAGGAACTAAGAGTCATATGAGATATGATTGACAAGAGTTGTCTACCTAATTAATTTGATTTTGTGTAATCCGCCTTAGCGGACTTGAAATTAAATTAAAGTTGGATCTTAACCCATTTAAATTATATTATACATTGGATGTATATGAAGGTTATATAATTTAGTGGGAGTATTTTGTTTGAAAAATACATTATTTATCTCTTTAATGAAAATCGGTACTTATTAAATTTTGGAAATTTTTGCATATTTGTAGATAATGACTAATAACACTCAATCAATGTCGTTGCGATCGATCCTTGAGAAGGATAAGCTCGAAGAGAATGGTATCAACTTTATGGATTGGATCTGTAGCATAAGAATCGTTCTTAGGCAAGAAGATAAGTTGTACATTCTCGATGGGCCTCTCCCCGCTGAACCACCGCCTACTGCCCCTAGGGTAGAAAGAGACAATTACAAGAAACATCGTAATGATTCTAGAGATGTAAGTTGTCTCATGCTTGCTGCTATGTGTTCAAAACTCCAACAAAGTTTGGAACATTTGGAAGCCTATGAGATAGGCGTGGAGTTGAGAACCATGTTTCAAGAGCAAGCTAGGCAAGAGAGGTACAAGACCATTGTTGCATTCACTACTAGTAAAATGAATGAAGGGCAACAAGTGAGTCCTCACTTTCTTAAAATGAAAGGCTATGTAGAGCACCTTGAGAAACTTGGCTATCCAATCCCATTGGAGCTAGCCACGGATCTCATTCTTAATTCATTGCCTAAAAGTTATAATCAGTTTGTAATGAATTATAACATGCATGGAATGGATAAGAATCTCTCTGAGTTGCATGGGATGCTCAAAACTGCAGAGATGAAAATTGTGGAGAAAGGTTCTCCCGTGCTCTTGGTTCATGATGGGAAGAAGCCTGGTGCCAAACGCAAGGGTAAGGCAAAAGTTGTCAAACCAAGATAAGCAAGGCAAAGGTTGCCAAGGCTTCTGAGGCAAAACCCGATACACAAAAGGATGCAATTTGTTTCCATTGTCAAGAAATTGGTCATTGGAAACGTAATTGCAAGGCTTTCTTGGAAGAGCAAAAGAAGAAGAAGAGCAGCAAGGCTGCGTCGACTTCAGGTATCTATATGATAGATATTCTCCTTTCTACCACTGATTCTTGGTTATTGGATACCGGATGTGGTTCCCACATTTGTCTAAATGTGCAGGGACTAAGAATAGGAGACTGCTTAAAGAAGGTGAAGTAGATCTACGCGTGGGGAATGGAGCAAGAGTTGCTGCATTAGCCGTAGGGACTTATGAAGTCACTTTACCTTCCGGATTAATTCTTGTTTTGAACAATTGTTATTATGTTCCGGATTTAAGCAGAAATATTATTTCAATTTCTTGTTTGGATAATGAAGGTTTTAAGTTTCTTATTGAGAATAAGAAATTTTCTATTTATTTAAATGATGTGCTTTATGGTATTGCTAATTCATTTAATGGCCTTTATATCTTGGATGTCAAGAATGAAAATAATGTCTATCATGTAAATAAGAAATCTAAACCTAATGATATAAATCATACTTATTTGTGGCATTGCCGTCTTGGTCATGTTAATGAGAAGCGTATCTCAAAACTCCATGGGGACGGACTTTTGGGTTCATGTGACTTAGAGTCATATGACACTTGTGAGTCGTGTCTTCTTGGAAAAATGACTAAGACACCTTTTACCAAGTTGGGTGAAAGGGCAAGCGACTTATTGGGGTTGATACATTCCGATGTATGCGGACCATTAAGTAGCAATGCTAGGGGAGGATTTCAATACTTCATAACATTCACTGATGATTATAGTAGATTTGGGTATGTTTACCTAATGAAACATAAAAGTGAAGCATTTGAGATATTTAGAATATTTCAAAATGAAGTAGAAAAACAACTTGGCAAAAGTATAAAGGCACTTCGATCAGATCGAGGTGGTGAATACTTAAGTCAAGAATTTGACGATCATCTAAAGAATTGTGGAATAGTTTCACAATTGACTCCGCCCGGAACACCACAATGGAATGGTGTGTCTGAGAGGAGAAATCGGACTTTGTTAGACATGGTTCGATCAATAATGAGTCAATTTGATCTTCCAATATCCTTTTGGGGTTACGCCCTAGAAACCGCTGCTTTCACACTAAATCAAGTTCCAACTAAATCGGTTCCAAAGACTCCATATGAGATGTGGAGTGGAAAGAAACCTAGTTTATCTTTCATGAGGATTTGGGGTTGCGAAGTTTATGTCAAGAGACTTATCTCTGACAAACTAGCACACAAACCTGATAAATGTATTTTCGTGGGATATCCTAAGGAAACTAAAGGATATTATTTTTACAACCGAGAGGACAACAAAGTGTTTGTTGCCCGAACTGATGTCTTTCTAGAGAAAGAGTTTCTCTCCAAAAAAATCAGTGGGAGTAAAATAAATCTTGAAGAAATTCGAGACCCAGAAAATAACATTGAACCAATAGTGGAACAAGAACAAGAACCACAAGGAGTTGTGGAACCTGTTCAAAATACACAAGCATCTCGCATATCTAGTAGGTTACGATCCGAGCCCGAGAGATATGGATTTCTCGTAACGGATAGTAATGAGGTAGAAATCATTGAGAATGATGAACCGTCAACCTAACAAAATGCGATGTCTTCTCCTGATTCGGACAAGTGGCTTGGAGCCATGGAATCCGAATTGCAATCCATGCAAGACAATCAAGTTTGGAATTTGATTGATGCGCCCGAAGGTGTAAAAACCATAGGATGCAAATGGGTCTTCAAGAAGAAGACTGACATAGATGGGAAGGTGCATACTTACAAAGCTAGGCTTGTAGCGAAGGGTTATAGGCAAGTTCATGGTATTGACTATGATGAGACCTTTTCACCCGTAGCAATGATCAAGTCTATAAGAAATTTTGCTTGCCATTGCCGCATATCATGACTATGAAATATGGCAGATGGACGTCAAAACCGCTTTCCTGAATGGAAAACTCCAAGAGGATGTGTATATGACACAACCAGAAGGTTTTGAACAAGATTCTAAGGTATGAAAATTGCAAAGATCCATCTATGGATTGAAGCAAGCTTCAAGGAGTTGGAATCTCGTTTTGATGAATCGGTCAAAGAGTTTGGTTTCATCAAGAACGAAGATGAGCCTGTGTATACAAGAAGATTAGTGGGAGCATAGCGCTATTCCTTATTTTATACGTGGATGACATATTGCTCATTGGAAACGACATTCCTACACTTCAGTCTGTGAAGACTTGGTTAGGAAAGTGCTTCGCAATGAAAGATATGGGTGAAGCCGCATATATACTTGGCATTAAGATCTATAGAGATAGATCAAGGAGGCTACTTGGTTTAAGCCAAAGTACATACATTGACAAGGTCATTAGAAGATTCCGCATGGAAAATTCTAAGAGAGGCACCTTGCCCGTGCTACATGGAGTTTCTCTAAGCAAGACTCAATGTCCTAAGACAAAAGATGAGCGTGAGAAAATGAATGATGTTCCATATGCTTCGGCAATTGGGTCCATCATGTATGCCATGATTTGTACTAGGCCGGATGTGTCTTATGCTTTGAGCATGACAAGTAGATACCAATCCGACCCTGGCGAAAATCACTGGATAGCTGTAAAAGCGATTCTTAAGTACTTAAGAAGAACTAAAGACTCGTTTTTGGTCTATGGAGGAATGGAAGATGATCTCGTTGTAAATGCTTACACAGATGCAAGCTTCCAAACCGACAAAGATGATAGCCGATCGCAATCGGGATTTGTGTTTATGTTAAATGGTGGAGCTGTAAGCTGGAAGAGTTCCAAGCAAAGTACAACCGCTGATTCTACAACAGAAGCTGAGTATATTGCTGCATCGGATGCTGCAAAGGAAGCTGTTTGGATTAAGAAGTTCATAACTGAACTTGAAGTGGTCCCTAGTATTGCTAATCCAATAGACCTTTATTGTGATAATAATGGTGCTATGCTCAAGCAAAGGAACCAAGAGCACATCAGAAATCCAAACACATACTTAGGCGTTTTCATATCATTCGAGAGATCGTTGATAGGGGAGACGTAAATATTGCAGAGTACCTACTGATGACAATGTTGCGGACCCGCTAACAAAGGGACTTCCACAAGCTAAACATGATGGTCATGTTAGGTCCATGGGTATTAGATACATGGGAGATTGGGCCTAGGGCAAGTGGGAGATTGTTGGTAGTGGTGCCCTAGGCACGTTTAATAAACGTTGTAATTGTTTCATTATTTCATATCATAATAAAGAGATGTTTTGATTATTATTGTTGTTCATGTTTACTTATAATAATCTCCGTCCCTAGTACTTGTTAAGCACTAGTATAAAGGCTAAATGATCATACGATGATCATGTTAGATTTATGGGTACTTGTTTGGAACAAGGTACTGGACATGACCCGCTGTATGAAGATTATGTCAATGGTCCATGTCAAACATATATCTCATATTAGTTATGTCATTTGAATCCTTAGACATGAAGTTATTATAGTCTTCCACTTGATGAACATTAATGTTTGACATATTCAACGCTACCTTTAACCGGGAAGTTATATAATGGTATGATTGGCATAATCGGATTCACGTAGGGAAGAATAATAAGCTAAATGAATTTGTCCCTCCTCGGAGAGATGTCAAGCTTGGGCCACTCGTAGGAATGATGTTGATGAAATGTTCGGCCGGACTCAAATGGATTATTGATGGATCAATAGCATTTGAATTATCAACATATTCGGAATCGAGAAAGTATTGAACAAAACAAGTTGACTGTTTGACCATGACTTGTGTTCAATGACATCGTGGACAAAGGGATTGTGACATATTCTAAAGGAATGCGAACTTGTATCTAGTTATACTATTTGGGTAGGTATGACGGTTGCTAGAACCTAATCATATCTTATGTGATCATGTTTGAGCTCATTGCCAACTTAGTATAATCCTAGAGGGTCACACACAATAGAACGAATCTTTAAAAGGACTACATTGGAATTTTGGAAAATTCTGGCTTTCTGGGAAGTGGGCGCGACCACATAATGGACACGGGCGGCCGCACACTTAGCTCAGAAATGTACCAGGTTTTTTTTCAGATTGTTGTGCGACCGCACAGAGGTTTGGGCGGCCGCACAGTACTGTCGACTGGCACTTCCTAATTCGATTTGGAATGTCTTTTGACACAAGATTCTCTTTGGAATAGGTCTTGCTTGTGTATAAAGGATGAGTCGGCCAGAACTTCAGACATAGCCTTTTGTGAGTCTCCAAAGAGTTTGAGAGAGGTTTTATTTTGTTCTAAGACATCTTTGGTTGAAGAACAAAATAATACACAAAGAAAAATTCCATATAGTCATATCAATTGTGAAAGTGTGTTTCATAGTTGTTGGTCTAGCAACCAAGATCAAAGAAGCTCCTTTGATTATTCGTTCGAAGTGTGGATACCACTAGAGGGTGAAAATCATCATCTTAAAAGTTCGTGTTCAAGCTTTGTGATCGTGATCAAGTCTTCAAACCTCCACCAAAGACCAAGAGAATTTGATAGCCATCAAGGGTTAGTTTTTCCTTTATTCTTATGTTGTATTTGATTTAATCATATGAACGGATCCATGCTTTGGGTTTCAAAATTTAAATGCTAAATTCCGCTGCGCATGTATCTACGAAACCCAACACGCCTCTGACCCATCGAGAGTCACGCCCATTCCTCGTAAAGTCAACCCTCTCCATAGAGCAAAGTTGACCATGTCCCGCTCTGAACTCGCCGGAGAGTCATGCCCATCCCCTTGTATGTAAACCCTCTCCATAGAGCCAAGTTGACCATGTCCCACCTCTTGACCTGCCGAGAGTCATGGACCGTTTCCCTAGGAGAGGATGACAGATATCCACCTAGCCACTTAGGTATGAGTAGCCTTAAAAGTTCCTCACTCCCCGAACTACGTTAGGCTTGATTCCCCGCAAAATGGATGATACGTAGGAATCCTATACCACTAGGCCAGCCATGCATCCAAATCGGTCAAAGCCGTCTTCCCATCAGATTGGGATGCTTATGTTTATCGACAACCC